>PVJS01016034.1:7073-37073 GCA_004027185.1 Glis glis
AACCCGGATCCTCCGGTCTCCGCCTCCCAAAGTACTGGGATTACAAGCGTGCGCCACCACACTCGGCTGCTTTTTATTTTTAATGTCCCTTATTTGTTATTTCACATTTTGCATCTTTGTGTTCTTATGAAGGGTCTTTGTTTCAGTCAGTATTCTCACTGCTGTGATCCAGAACACCTTCTGACCATAACTTAGTTTTATTTGCTCACACTTCTGGAGGTTTCAGAGGTTCTAGCCCATGTTAGGCTGGGTGAAGTCTGCAGAGCTCAGGGCATGTGGCAGGAGGCAGAAAGAGCAGGGATGGAGGGATTCTACCCTCACATCATGGAGTTCAGAAGCAGAGGAAGAGAGCAAGCAAGGGGAGGAGGAACATATAGATAGTCCCCAGGGCCACACCCCTGGGGACCCCTCCTCAGCAACCAAGCTCCACCTGAAACATGACTGCCTTGTCTACTTTGTGAGGTCTCGGGCCATTCTAAATCCAAACCATAACAGTCTCCCTTGCCCTCCTCTTGCCTCTCTTCAATCAATTCTTCATAAAACAGACAGAGGGATCTTATAAAACCGTAAGTCAGATCAACTTCATGTTCTTTTTTTCTACCCGGATTTTGAATAAGGACAAAAGACCCACATGGCCTAGTTATCTACAACTTCTCAGACATTATCCCCTACGTTCAATCCTTGGTCACTCTACTAGAATAACCTTGACCTCCTCTGTAGTTTTCCAATCATACCAGACCCAATTTTCATTCCCAGCTTTTGTCCTTACTATTCCCTCTGCCTGGGACATCTGCCTTCCAAGGCCAAATCCACATGGCTACCTCCCTTACTTTCTTAGGGTCTTTACTTACCTTGGTGAAGCTTCTCACATCCAGCATACTTTATATTTGCTAAACTTGCATGTTTCATTTCACTACTTCATTTTTTGACATCATCCATGAGTATTATCTAATATATTATATACTCTAAGTATCTATCCCTCTTTTAACTAGTATGTAATATATAGTTTTTTTTATATTGTTTGGACTGCTACAAAAAACACTGTGAACTGGGAAGCTTGAAAACAACAGAAATTTATTTCTCACAGTTACTGTACCTGGGAAATCCACGATCATGGTACCAGTAGATTCAGGGTCTGGTGAGGGTCTGCTTTCTCGCAGATGGTGTCTTCTGGCTACATCTTCACATGGTGGTTGGGATGAACAAGTTCTTGGATGAGTCTCCTTAATAAGGGAAATAACCCAATTCACGATGGCTCCACCCTCATGACCTAATCACACTATCACTTTGGGGTCAGGATTTCAACATATGAAATTTGGGGGGGACTCTTGCATTTAATCTCTACCAATGGTATAACTAAAGCCCAATATAGTGTCTAGCATATATTAAGTGTCCAATAAACAAATATTTGCCTACAGATTAAAGCATTTGTCAATGCTGACCAGATGCCTGGGAGTGGAGCACAACTCTTCTCCAATGAGGAAACCCATCCCCCTCTCCCACCTCTGTCACAGGGAATCTAACTCTTTCTCAGTCTAAGCAAACCTTTTCTTCCTGTCCTATCCTTCTTTCCTGTCTAACTCACATCTTCTGTTTGGAGGGCCTAGAGATTTCTATTTTTCTCCCTAACAGTACACAAACAGACATGATGCAGGTAAATATTGCCTGAGCCACAAGAACCAAGGTCAAAATCAGTTAATTTGTTGTGATAAAGAAGGGAAAAATAATTGTGAGGAATTTTCTGGACCACATATCTACACCAGAGTCAGGTTGCTGGAATATACTGCTTACATATATTTTATTTTGCTATTTTTTACCAGGCTGCTTGTCAGAATAGCTTCAGTTTACAATCCCATCAGCAATGAATGAGAGTTTCTTTTGCTATATATCCTCATCCAGAATTTTACTATTTCCATGGGATCTGATTTGTTTTACTGTAATTATTGTAGAGTTTGTGCATCTCTCCACACACTGGTTGCATATTAGGGCATATTCTTTTTCATGAATTATTTATTTAACTCATTTGCTTTTTTCCCAATTAGCCTGACTCTTGTTTTTTATTGCTTTGTATAAATCTTTTGTAAATGTAGGTACTTTCTACCAGGCATTTATTTTTCTGTAATCTTTGTGTATGGTGTTATACGTTTTACAGAAATCTTTAATTATTGTACAGTCAAATCCATACAATACAAGGACACTGTTTAAGAAAGTTCTGTTTTGTAAAATGTGTTAATTTTATTGTATCTCTATCATGTTTTTACCTGCAAATGTAGGTATTAAATCATCTGGGGTCCATATTTGCATGTGGTCTAATGTAGGGCTCTATTGTCCACTATTTAGTAAGTGGGTCTTGCCAATACCATCTACTAAAATAATCTGCTTATTCTTATTTATCTTCTATGCACTCTTTGTTATGTATTTACCAAATAGTGTTTTTTGAGATGCCTCTGGGTCAATATTAATTTTTTTAAATAATGTGGTTTTGGAATATATTAAGATCAAACAGGGAAAGTCCGAAGTATTTGCTCTTTTATTTCAAAATAAACTAAGGTATTCTTGGATTTTTGGATATTTGTTATTTTATGGAAATTCTGAAAGGATCTTTTTGCATTCTTTCCAAAATCTAGTTGCAATTGCAATTAGGATTTTATTGAATTTGTAGATTAATTTGAGTAGGTCAGTGAATTCCCATTATTTTATATGTATGAACATAGTATATTGCTGTTTATCCTGAGTTTCTTTTCTTTTCTTTTCTTTTTTCTTCTTCTTTTATTTTTTGGAATAGATTTAAAATTTAGAGGACTTGATTTTAGTATGAATACCAAGAATGACTCCTAACTGCTAAATCTATCATTCCTGTCAGTGAAGAGATAAAAAAGGAATAACAGAAGTGAAACTTCTCAGCAGTATTCACTTAGAATTGTGCAGCAGAACGAGTGGTTAGGACATAGCACAATAATTGAGAACAAGAGCTCCGACGTCGGAGCCTTTGGTTTTGACTCCTGGATCTACTCTTTACTAATCTGGGCAACAAATTAACCTCAGGGTCTTCCTGTGTATAAATACAATAATAATATTCACAAGTTCACAAAGTTATTGTGAAGACTAAAGGGCAGAATGAATATACAGTGTGTGCTATAATGCCTGGATGACAGGAAGCATTCGGTAAACACTGGCCACTGCAGAGTGAACATGTCCAGCCATGAGTGTCAGGGCTCTAACCTAGACCCCTCACCCTAGTAAGTACATCTCCTTGCAGACACCAAACTCAAGCATATCATTGCCTAGGCGGCTCACCTCCCACCGCAGACAATGAAAACGCATGTTTTTCCCAACTTAATATCTTTATGAGTATCTACTTAAAAAGAAAGGCCTAAATTATATTTCTTGTCCTAACTTTCTGAGTCTGAACATTATGTGCAAAGGTTTATTTATTTATTTATTTATTTATTTTGCAGTACCGGGGATGGAACCCGAGGGCTTTCTACCTCTGTGCTACACCCCCGGCCCTATTTTTTATCCTTTATTTTGAAACCGGGTCTCACGAAGTTGCAGAGGGCCTCACTAAGTAGCTGAGGCTGGCCACGAACCTGTGATCCTCTGGTCTCCGCCTCCCAAGTACTGGGATTACAAGCGTGTGCCACCATGCCCGGCTTGTGCAAAGGTTTAAATCAAGTAAGAAGTGCTGAAGTTTTCTGCTGCTCCTGAGGAGGCATCAGCATTTCCCAGTGCATGCTCATACAAATATCTACAATTCTGCATGATATACACAATATTTATTTATTTATTTATTTATTTATTTATTTATTTATTTTATTTATTTTATTTATTTATTTTTAGTACTGGGGATTGGACCCAGGGACATGATACTTTCTGAGTTACACCCAATCTTTTTTATTTTTATTTTTATACTTTTATTGGTACATTATACTCTCATATCATAATGCAGTTCACAGTGATAGTGACATTCATGCACACAGCACTTGGTGAGTTTTTCCCCGGCTCCCTCCCCACTGCCCTTCCCCATACACCATATTGAGATTGGCATTGGTATTCTCACATATGTACAGAATATCAGTGGAAGTGTTTCCTTCATTAATTCTCTCTCTCTCCTACCTCCCCAAAACCACCTCCCTGGCTCCACTAGAGTTTCTCCTCCATTATCTAAAGTCCTTCTTACACCCCAATTACTCCCTAGCTTCCACATATGAGAAAACTTATGACCTTCACTTTTTGTGATTCACTAATCTCATTTAACATGATGTTCTCCAGGTCCATCCATTTTCCAGAAAATGACATAATTTTGTTCTTCTTTATTGCTAAGTAGAATTCCATTGTGTGTATATCCCATAATTTTGTAATCCATTCGTCTGTTGATGGACACCTGGGTTGGTTACATAATTTAGCTATTGTGAATTGTGTTGCAATAAACATGGATATGCATGTATTACTATAATATTCTGATTTCAGTCCCTTTGTAAAGTTACCTAGGGGTGGTATAGCTTTTTTATGAAAGGGCATTTCACTAAGTTGCTGAGGGTCTTGCTAAATTGCTGAGACTAGCCTTGAATCTGTGATCCTCCTGTCCCAGCCTCCCAAGTACTGGGATTACAGATATTCAAAATATTTCAATCTACTTATTATATACACTAGAGTTTTTATTTGTATGCCCCATTGTATGGCTAAATAAACTAAAATTCAGAGAACTTGCGTGACTTGGCCAAGTTAAATAAATAGCAGTGTCAGAAATGAGTCCTGAATTCTGATTTTCTCACGTTCTCCTCAATGGTAAGAAGGAACCCTAAGTAAAAACCTTTAGGACAGCCGGGCATGGTGGCGCACGCTTGTAATCCTAGTACTTGGGAGGCAGAGACCGGAGGATCTGGGTTCGCAGCCAGCCTCAGCTACTTAGTGAGGCCCTCTGCAACTTCGTGAGACCCGGTTTCAAAAATAAAGTATAAAAAATAGGGCCGGGGGTGTAGCTCGGAGGTAAAATGCCCTTGGGTTCAATCCCCGGAACCACAAAAAAAAAAAAACACCTTTAGGACCCTCAACATTTAAGGTTTATCCTGGAATGATAATTGACTGTGAATTCAATACAAATTCAGAAATATAATATTAAAAAGGAGGGTCCCAGGCAAATTAGATTAACTGGCAGGGGCATGTCATCCTTAACTTGGGGCGTATACATCAAGTGTATTTTCAAAGCTTATCTTTTGGTGTGCCAAACATTCCATGCTGTGGTGCTCGATTGCATGGATTCCTAGTCTAATTGGTTTGTATAACAAGAGATTGCAATTTATCTTTCTTGTACATTTGGAAGGAAAGCTTTCCTTTTGTGAATATCCTACAAATCTCACAAAACCAGCCAAGCTTAGAAATCCAGGAGCTTATTTCTTGGGCTCCATGGCTCAGTAGAGATGCATATCCTATAGCTATTTCTCAGACTCCTTATAAACTTGTCTTGGACTGGTTGAAGTTTGACATAGGAGAGCACATAGCAGCTTACCAAAGTGATACCCTTTGGATCCTTTATTTTTCTTTTCACAGCAGGCCACACAAGGAATCATTCAGCTAGAGCAAAAGTTCTTCAGCACACTTTGGAACTGCTTAGGAAACTGCCAGAGAGAACACCCTGGTGTGAGGACCGGAGTCAAGCACTTGCTACAGAATGTGCTCATGAGCACCTTGCCTTCCTCCAGAGGCACTCAGAGGCCTGTGGGGCTCTGGACTGTTTCTCTGAAGTTCTAATGCAACCTGCCCATGACCCCATGGATTTGTTAAAGGGAGCAGTTCTTTGTGGGCCCCTCCACAAGTGAGATAGAAGCACCAGGTCTGCGAATCAGAGGTAGCTTCTTGGCTTCCCAAATCACTATGCAAGGGCTTCTGATAGCATTTGGCTCATGTTAAGCTTACCCAGGAGAGCAGAAATTTCATTTTTAAGCCCTTGCTAGAAAACAGAGAAAGAGGAAGTTTCCTTAGAGCTCAGCAACCAGCTCCTCCCCCTGCTACATTTTTAATTACACATTTTCCCCATTAAATCAAAATTGGTGAAACCTATATAAAATTGGAGAGTTTGAAAATTGATAGTCACATTGAAAAAATCATGATTTTGTTGACTATACAAGGTGATTTCTTCCAATAGAGTAATGATGTGATGTGCATGGCTAACCGTATCTACCCAGGAAGTGGTTTTATTTAAAAGTTTTGTGCTCACCCCTGCCCCCGCCTTTTTTTTTTCTCCAGTACTGAAATTCATCAGCAGCAACACAGGCCTACTCTTACGACATGTGACTTTACTGTTTTCCGGTTTTGTTCGGAGTCATTAACAGTTAGGAGTTGATGGCAGTTTCAATAACAAGGCATCACTGAGAAAAGGTAAGTTTTAACTTTATATTGTACTTGAAATTTAAACTTGAAAATGTTTGGCAGAGTCTCTTACATCTTGGTGTGAACATATAAACATTTCTATAAAGTGTGATGCTTTTACCTGAGATTAAAACATCAGCTCGTGAGACAAGCAAATTCTTTTCATATTTGTAACTGTCAAATTCTAAAGTCCCTGACTAAACTTTTATGATTATCTGCTAAGATTTTAGACTAAAATGTTAAAGACAGAATACATAGCAGTTTTAGCTTGAAAGTGCTTTTAAAGATAACTACTAGAAAAAAATGTGGGACTATGAACCTTTAATTGACTGTTTTGTAAAAATATGCATTATGAAAGATCCAGATAATGAGAGGGAAGAAGACATTTAATAACAATAAGAGGTAGTATCTTGAATTTCAGCGTGAAAATACTCATTTTAAGCAATCCATTAAAGGTAGTATTAAAAGTCCTTCAAATTTTCTCAAATATGTACCATATTAAATCACCATTAAATAGCAAGGTTTAAAATATAAAAAGAATATTGTCTGCCATGATAATCGAATATTTTTTCCTAAATTTTGTCTAAGACAGGATAAAATGGGAGCAATCTACTAATTCATAAACAAAACTTTCTGTTTAAAAGAGAAGTTACAGCCAATTTCACTTAAGGTTACTTCTGGGAAAAGGGGCAAATTAAAGATAAGCTTTTGTTTTTAAAGTGATTATATAATTCTCCTTCTTTGTGATATTCTGAAACAATAAACTTTAGAAATCAACAGTACTTATTAATCATAAACTAAGAACTTTTCTTTCATATTGACATTTGCTTTTATAGGATGTCTTTGTGTGCTGAAACATATATGCAGAAAACATTCAAATATTGCTAATCTCGAAGACAAATATCTGAAATGAATCTGACTGTATATTTTTTAAAGAATTTTAATAAAAGTCCAAGATAGGATCCACTCGTTCCTAATATTATTTTTATTGTGCTGGTGGATGGAAGAAATGATGGCCCCACAATACCGATATTTTTGAGTTATTAAAAATGGTTACAGGGTTGATAAGTGGCAACAATTTCTTTTCTTTTATTGTCTTCTATTGAAAGACACATATACATTTTTTTGACATTGTCAATTTAGTAGGAAATTATTAGACATAGAAGCACACTCCATGTTAAGACCTCTTCAATTGTCAATACTGAGATAGGTACTTGTTGACTATTAAAATGATTATGGGAAAATAGAGATTAGGACTTGCTGTCCAGTACCATTTTTATTGTTAGAGTGCAAGAAGATCTTGGTAATATATATTTGCTTTGATATTCTGATTAGGATTTCAATTTGTTGCATTTCCTCACAATGGAAAGCACTATTTAAGTCTGTCTTTAATATTATGGTTCTGAACCTCTGCATCTGTAGAAACTGTATAATTCAGATAATTTTGGTTGATATGTTATTACTTTATTTCATTGTATTATGAAAGAGCATCACATGAATAAACATATGTAGTACTTACACATTAGCAAGAATGAATATCCAGATAAACATCTGGCATTGAAGAAAAGTCCACAAACATTTTTAAGTAGCTCAATACATTTTAAAACCAAACTCTTTATAAAAACAAGTGCTTCTTGCATAGAATGTTAAATTAAATACGAATATTTGATGGAATATATGAAAAGTTAAGGATGAATTAGTATAGAGCTGGGAATGGATTTAGAAAAAGCAATAAATAGAGGTGATAGGCAAATAAACTATGATACTTTTAGAATTTTTTTGAAACCAAGTGATCCAAAATCTCTTAAATGTTCAGACCAAAACTTAAGAGAGTCCATTGCAAATGTGTTACCATAGACATTGCAGATGTGCTACCATAGAACTATATTTTCATATATATATATATATATATATACATATATATGTGAACAACTAAGTGTGTATGTGCGTGTGTGTGTGTGTGTGTGTGTGTGTGTGTGTTACTGGGGATTGAACCCAGGGGCATTCTACCTCTGAGTTACACCCCCAGCTCTATTTTATTTTTATTTTGAAATAGGGTTTCACTTGGTTGCTGAGAATCTCACAACTTGCTGAGGCTGTCCTTGAACCTGCGATTCTCTAGTCTCAGCCTCCCAAGTACTGGGATTACAGGAGTACACCACAACGCCCAGCTTACTTTCATATATTTTAAGTGGATAAATAAGAATCAAGTTTTGGTGAAATAAAACAATAGAGAAAATCTCATTTGGGAAAGTCATTTCAAATCATGCTTTTCCACTTGGGGCTGTCATTCAGCAAAATGAAGGAGAGAAAATCTTTCCTTGATATTCCTCCTTTTTTCCATTTCAATGCTCTGTTCTAGAGCATCCTGGACTGTTCTCAATTTGGAATCCCACAGCCTTCGTACTTAGAAAAGTAGACCCGTCTTTCTTCTTCCATCCCATTCCTACTATCTTAAAAATGGACTCATCCTGCTTTTTACCTGTTCCGGAATCTAATGTGAACAATCCACACTTGCAGGAGAAGGCTGCAGAACCTTGACTTTCTAGCCAGGTTTCCCTTCTCCTCCCAGTAGAGTTTTAATAGGTTTCCTCAGGATTCAGGACTCAGGTGATCGAATAAACTGAAGACATTGTTGCCGTGGCAGAGTTGAGGACAGATATTTCAAGGTAGAGTGTTTTGTTACCAGTGGTCCTGTCTGTATTTAAACGGAATTTCTGAGAGCATCTCATGAGAAGGATCCATGGCAGAGATGTTCCTGTTTCTCTAAGACTGTCCTAAAGAATTATATACCTTTTTCATATCAAGTGAAAAATAATTACACTACATTCTTAAACAATTCTGATATTGCCATACACTTAAAAATACATTCGGGGCATGATGGTGCGCACCCATAGTCCCAGTAGTTTGGGAGGCTGAGACAGGAGGATTGCAGGTTCAAGACCAGCCTCAGCAACTTAGCAAGACTCTCAGCAACCTAGTGAGACCTTGTTTCAAAAAAAAAAAAATAAATAAATAATAAAATAAAAATTAAAAAGGCCAGGTGTGTAGCTCAGAGGTAGAATGCCCTTGCAACCCCCAGTACCAAAACCAACCAATAAACAAACAAAAAACTAACATAATCAATTGCTTTATAAATGCATTTTAAAAATTATGTGATACTCTGTATTTAACCCCTTGAATAACAAAAACTTTTTTTTACACTGCAGAATGAATGTTACAAGACTAGAGTTAGAAACACATTTGTAAATGTTTTAAATTTCATCCTACAGCAAGAAAAACCCTTTTGTATGCAAATGATAGGAAATGAGTATAGGCACTAGTGATATTCCTTAATCTTAAAAAGTCCAAGGATAACACTTGGACTTTTGGAATGGCTGGCTCCAGAAGCTCACATCGGATGATAAGGAGGCTTATCATCAGAATTAGGTCTATTTTCTTTCATTCCTCAGTTCTTCTTTTCACCTTGCTGTAAACAGTCTTTAGCAGAAGCTGCCACTGAGTTAACAAGAATGCTTCAGGTTTGTGTCAGATGCTCCCAGCAAACTCCATGGCAAAAGAATGCCTTCCTATCACCATGGCAAAGCCTAAGATTTGGGTCTGGTTGGACTGATTTGGGTCACATGACCTTAGAAGACCAACCATTGAATCTGGACACAGATACCCCAGGTGACCAGCCCAGGTCACAGGCCCACTCTTGCAGGAGGAGCACCTGCACCTATAGGCTGGAGACTTAGCTGAAAAGAGGGGTCTCCTGAGGTAGAAATGACAATACATTCCCCAGAAGAAGAGCAGCTGCATTCGTATAGGCAAAAGCCACAGGTCTCCATTACAGAGCCACAGGTAGTCACATTTGAAAGCATTGCTTCCCAACTTCTTTAAAATTTTTTTTTTTTTGCGGTACTGGGGATTGAACGCAGGGGCGTTCTACCTCCGTGCTACTCCCCCGGCCCTATTTTTTATGCTTTATTTTGAAAGCGGGTCTCACGAAGTTGCGGAGGGCCTCACTAAGGAGAGAGAGAGAGAGAGAGAGAGAGAGCGAGAGCTGAGGCTGGCCGCGAACCCGGATCCTCCGGTCTCCACCTCCCAAAGTACTGGGATTACAAGCGTGCGCAACCACGCCCGGCCTCCCAACTTCTTTAAACTCTATGGACAGCAATATGGCATTATTTAAAGACAAGGCTGAAAAAGAGTTTCAATTGAACTGAATTAAAATAATTTTAATAACTACTCCATGTATGAAAACACCTTAAAATATTTGTCTTCTAAAAGTTTATAATCTAGTATGAAAATTAGACTATTATAATGCAAAATAAATCTATGAAGTACTATAAAAAGATAAACAAAATCTATCTAACAGTTTTGTGCGCCTGTGACTTGCCAGACCACCACCTAGACAGTCTTGTGGGTGTTGTAGTATTTGATCATATCCCGTCAGGAAATTCAGGCAGTTTGGGGGAAATGTTTCATGGTAATTTTCAGAGAAATCTACTCCAAAGCACAGGATGATAATGTGTCAAAATACAAAAACATGGAGTGTCAGAGAATTTTAAAAGAAAAGTGAATTGTCCAGTTTTGCTAGACAAAAGTATAGTGATGAGCATACTTCTGGAATTTTGAGATGGTGATGAAGTGGATCTGCTGGGAGATGATGACTGGGGGTTCTGAGTGGCAACAGTGTTTACTGAGCAGAGGATATGCGTGGTTGCCGGTCTGGTGTCTGTACTTTGATGTGTTACCTTGCAGCAGGATTTATTTGCTTCTTCCATTTACCTCACTGTTAAGCGGCATCCTCTTCAGGGTGGTGGTTTGGAGAAATGGTTGCACTCAATAAAGTAGGAATGTTCCTGTAAGGACAGACACTGACTCAATTGCCCAAGGGCCTGAGATTCTCATCCAGTCTCTAATTATAATGATCTTTCTTTGTTTATGGAAACCTTTTTGTTTGCTTATAGTTTGAGAATAGGCAACGTAATGAGATAATTAAAAGTCAAAATAAAAGGTGGGAGTGATGGTGCACACCTCTAATTACAGTACCTGGGAGACAGAGACAGGAAGATCACAGATTCTCCGCCAGCCTCAGCAACTTAGTGAGACTCTCAGCAACCTAGTGAGACCCTGTTTCAAAATAAAAATTAAATAAGTAAAATAAAATAGGGCTGGGAATGTAGTTCAGAGGTAGAATGTTCCTGGGTTTAATCCTCAGTAACACACACACACACACACACACACACACACACACACACACCTAAATATAAAACTTGCAGAGAAAAGTCTTTTACACAGTTTTATTTCTGTTTACCTTAGTCACCTACATCTTAACAGGTAATCACTTTTCATATTTCTTAGCCTTCTTGGTTTCTTTATTCAAAAAGCATGCATATAAGTTCATAGTGTATTTATATATCCTCCTTAATATATGAAAGGTAGCATAACTATATACACATCTCCACTTTGCCCTTTTTCTTTTAGCAGTATATCTTGGAAATATTTTCATAATAAAAATAAGAAAATATTTAATCCTTTTTTACATCTGTCCAATATTCCACTATGTGGCTGTATCATAATTTAATCCATCTTTTATTAAAAGTGCCAGAGTCATGGGCATTTTCATTTTTTGTAACATAATGAACATCTTCAGGTAACAGTGTCCATTTAAAACATATATAGAGAGTGAATTCTGAGAAATACTATTTGTGAGACAAGGGATAAAATAATTTTGATAATTGTTGCCAAACTCTCTTCATGCTAGTTGTAACTTTTTGAGCTTCAACCAGCATTTAACAAGAAGGCTGGTAGAAGCTCCACAGCATTTTAAACAGATTGTGTTGCCAATCCTTTTAGGTTTCATTAATTTGCAGAAACTTGTTTTTCAATATAATTTTAGTTGCTGTTTTTGCTATTATGATTGAGGTTGATTTTGTTCTTAGAATAAGGTGCATTTGTTTTCCTTATACAAGAACAGATTCTATCTCAACTTTGTAATTAAGGAACAAAACATTAGTGAAGTCCAAGTCTTAGAGTGAGATGTCAAAAGATGAAAAGAATTTGGGATAACATATGTAAAATACTCCTTTCCTAAAATATTGAAATAGGCAATATTTATTTAAAAGGGGGTGCAATGCAAATGTTCAAATGAAAAAGGAGAAAAATAATGCAAATAAAAAATATCTAGCCACCCAACAGGTCTCAGAGGAGACTAAGACAGATGGGTGTAATCACTAGCTCAAGTAGATAAATAACCCTAAACAGAAGGAAGAGCACTTTAATGAGTGTGAATACAGATGAATTAGATGTAGATAAGATGAAATGAGGAAGGAAGTTGAGGGAATTCATGCTTCAGAGTTTCTCTCGGCACTGAAATAGTTGGAGAGCTTGGCTGATGACACTGAGCATCTCCCGGATGCCAAAAGCTAGACAGAACATTTTATTTCACAAATTGGCCTTGTCAATAACATGCAATTGTTGATTTAAAAACACTTTTTTTCTCTTTTGGTGTGCATTAGTCCATTCCAAGTTCATAAATAATTTTGGACTCCAAGAAAGTACACTATATAAAGCTTAATTATTTCATTAACACAAATAATTAGGAACACAAAGAATTAGTTATGTTGTCCAGCCAATGAAAATGTTTTCCTTCCTTCCTTCCTTCCTTCCTTCCTTCTTTCCTCTCTCTCTCTCTCTCTCTCTCTCTCTCTCTCTCTCTTTCTCTCTCATTTGTGGTACTGGAGATTGAACACCCACAGCCTCCTGAATGCTAGGCAAGAGCTCTACCACAGAAAACTTTTTAAGTAACTAGGAAATACGACCGTTGTATGCATGCATACTTCTACCACCCTGAAACCCATCAAGATGTATGATTACAATGCACCCAATAAATAAATAAATAAATAAACAAATACTCTTTATTTTAAAAAATAAAATAAATATAAATCTTTACATGTAAATCTAATTTCAGAGAAATATTATAGCACATACTATTGACAGAGTCCCAAATGTCTTGCCAAATCTAACAGCCATTTTTGTATCTCCATGTCATCCACTGTCAGAACTGCCTTTGATGTTATTGAAAGCGCCTTTCCTCTTGACATTGACTTCTCATTTAACTTCCAGTATATTTTACTTGCCCAGTTTTCCTCCAAACTAACTGGATGATCTTTCTCTGTCTCTTTTGCTAACTCTCCCTTATCATTCAGCCCCCTAAATGCTGAAAAACCCCGAGCTCAATCTTTGTGCATCTACTCTTCAAGTTTTAGCTCTTTATTTCTATGTTTTTATTGGTGCATTGTAATTATACATCATAGCAAGCTTCAAAGTCACAAATAAACATGCTTGGTGTGTTTCCCTTTAGGTCCCACCCCATTACCTACCCCTTCCTGTGTACATAACAGCTAGATTGATAGTAATACGCTCATACATGGGCACAACATAATTTGGATTGTTTCTTCCCTTCCCCCTCCCCACCACACTCCCCCTGTTCCCTTTCACTATTTTACTGATCTGTCTCACCAATTATTTGAAGTCCTTTTTGTTTCTTTTTTTTTCTAGTTTCCACATATAATAGAAAACATTCAACCCCTGATTTTCTGAGACTGGCTGATCTCACTTGGCATAATATTATTTAGTTCCATTCATTTTCCTGCAGATGACATAATTTTATTGTCATTTATGGCTTGGTAAAATTCCTTTGCATATATATACACTACATTTTTGTTATCTATTAATTATTTGATAGACACCTAGGTTGGTTTCATAATTTGGTTATTGTGAATTATGCTGCTAAAAAATAGAAATACATGTATCACTATAGTAGTCTAACTATTTCTTTTGGAAAGATACTGAGGAGTGGTATAGCTGGGTCATATGGTGATTCTATTCCTTGTCTTTTGAGGAACCTCCACACTGACCTCCATAGTGTTGTACTAATTTGCAGTCCCACCAACAGTGTATAAGAGTTCCTATTTCCCCACATCCTCTCCAGCATTTATTATTGCTTGTATTATTGATGATTGCCATTCTAACTGGAGTTAAATGAAACCTCAGTGGTTTTGAATTGCATTTCTCTGATTACTAATGATGATGAGCATATTGTCATGTATTTATTGGATGGCCATTGACATTTCTTCTTTTGTGAAGTATCTATTCAGTTCAATTGCCCATTTTTAAATTTTTTTTGGTATTAAGTTCTTTGAGTTCTTTGGATATTCTAAGAACTCCTCCTTTGTCAAGAGGAGTAGTTGGCAAAGACTTTCTCCCATTCTGTAGGTGCACTCTTTATATTTTTGGTGGTATCCTTTTGCTGCACAGAAGCTTTTCAATTTGATGCTATCCCATTTATTGACTCTCAGTTTTATGTCCTGAGTTTTAGGTTCTCAATGAGGAAGTTCTACCAGTGCCTGTATGTTGTAGAGTTGGTTCTATGCTCTCTTCTAGTAATTGAAAAGTTTCTGGTCTAATTTCTAGGTCTTTAATCCACCTTGAGCTGACTGTTGTGCAGGGTGAGAGATTGGGGTCTATTCCACTTTTCTACATATGGATATCCAGTTTTCCCAGCATCACTTGTTGAAAAGGCTATATTTTCTCTGACATATGATTTTTGGCTCCTTTGTTGAAAATAACCAGCAAAGCGATCCTTCACAATTGATGGCGAAATAAAAATCTTTCAAGACAGTCTTAGCTCTTGTCTTCTAAATTTATTCCTATGTGATCTTACTAAGTTCCAGGACTAAATACTACCTAGATGCTAATTATATCTCAAGCCCAAATGCTATTTTTTTCAGCACTAAAACTATAAGTGCAACTGTCTATTCATCCCCTCTCCTTGAATGTTTCAGAGAAGTCAAAATGTATATAAAAAATCACTTAATTACTGTCCACCTGCCCTCAACCTAAAATGTTTCTTTCCTGTTTTTTATTTATTTCAATTCATGGCACCATCATTCCTCAATCCTTTCAGGGCTATAACCTCAGAATTATATTCAATTCCACTCCTTCCCTCCAATTCATTAGCATTAAGACTCTGAGAAAATAGAGACTTAACTTCCATTATTCTGTTTACTTAACTTTTCTCAATAATGGCTTTATCTTGAGAAATCAATATACTACACTATATGACATTTTGATGACATCAAGTTTTAGACAAAATCATACTCACCAATTCACTCTCTAGTTTCAAATTAGAGAAAATTACATGTAACACTTGGAACAGTGTTGATTTGCATAGATTCGAGTTAACTCAAGAACACTGAAGGAGTGGAGTTTCTGCAATCTTTTTTTTTTTTTTTGCGGTACCGGGGATTGAACGCAGGGGCGTTCTACCTCTGCGCTACGCCCCCGGCCCTATTTTTTATACTTTATTTTGAAACTGGGTCTCATGAAGTTGCGGAGGGCCTCACTAAGGAGGGAGAGAGAGAAGGAGAGAGAGAGAGAGAGAGAGAGAGAGAGAGAGAGAGAGCTGAGGCTGGCCGCGAACCCGGATCCTCCGGTCTCTGCCTCCCAAAGTACTGGGATTACAAGCATGCGCCACCACGCCCGGCTCGAGTTTCTGCAATCTTTTAGTTAGGTTTTTTTTTTGGCACTAGAGGTGACTTTTGTGCTGTAATTTATTAAAATATTAAGGATTTATAAAATATAAATGATATTTTGAGGATATGAAAACTATACGTCTCACAAACATTAAAATATTGGTGAAGAAAAAAGGATACAGAAAATAGAAAGTTTAATTTAAAAAAACTTTCTATACCCCATCTTATGTCTGGCAATGACTAAAGGTTGGATGGTATCCATTATGCACTATGGTGCTCTCTGAAAATCAGAAAAAATACCCTACCACTTAAAAACATACTGTCATAAATTGATGGAAAACATCACCTGCCTCTAAGCACTTAGATTTCAAACTATTTTACTAAAGCATTGATACTAAATTGAATAATTCAGTGTTAATTTAGATTCATTTCCTAGAAACTTAGAGAACTTTATGTTCTAGACTCTATTGATGTAATTCCAAGCTTAGAGTCAAAACAGGACATCTTTTTAAAAAGAGCTATGAAAGGTAGAATGCTCAGGAAATTGGGTGCTGAGTCAAGGGAAACTTCTGTTCTTTTGTTTTTCTGCTTTAGTTAATTTCATATCAGAACATTAAGATCTAAAAACTGAGGAGTGGAGTCCAACTTGATCTTCCTGCTAGGTGCACTGGAAGAATCAAATAATCTGCATCTCTGAATAATACCATCTATCTGTACTTTGATGGTCCTTCTAAACTAGAAGAAAGCTAGAGGGGAAATGTATATTGATAACCACAGTGGTGTCTCCAACAGTGTGAAAGGTGATACGGTGCAACCAAAAGTAGACAATACTCGCTTATCCTAGCAATGCTTACAGTAGCATGAAACATTCAGAAACATAATTTATTAGAGTAGGATTGCTGATGATCAACATCAGAGTTGCAATTTTTTTTCAATCTTTACAATGGGCCAGGTGTTTGCATACCAAAGAACATTTAGTATTTACAAAAATTATATACAGGGTTTAGTATTCCCATTTTTTTTTTTTTTTTTTTGCGGTACCGGGGATTGAACCCAGGGGCATTCTACCTCTGCGCTACACCCCCGGCCCAATTTTTTTTTACTTTATTTTGAAACCGGGTCTCACGAAGTTGCGGAGGGCCTCAGTAGGTAGAGAGAGAAAGAGAGAGAGACAGGGAGGGAGAGAGAGAGAGAGAGCTGAGGCTGGCCGTGAACTTGGATCCTCGGGTCTCAGCCTCCCAAAGTACTGGGATTACAAGCGTGCGCCACCATGCCCGACATTAGTATTCCCATTTTAAAGATAAAGACACTAAGGTTAAGAGGTTAAGTGCCTAAATTTACACAGCAATTTGGCAGGCTGGATCATGATTTGTAGGCAGATTTGGGTAATGCAAAATCCATGTCATTCTCATCATACTATGCTACAATTTCTAAGGAAGCTAAGACTCAGCAGTTAAATCGTGTTGAATTTCACTCATGAGGCCCTAGAGTTTGAAAGGCTCTAGAAGAATCTGCTTTGTTCAGAATGTAAAATAAGGCCATCTGTAGAAAACTTGTTCCCTCTTCTCTACATTTATTGCTTTATGTAGAGGTGTTTAAAAACATGATAAATAAAACATTCTTTTACCCTAGTTTCATTCATGCTGCAGATGCCTTTCACTGCTTCTCTTGTTCTATCTCTTCTGGGCCCTGTGTCTCCCCTCTGACCTTAAATCCCAAAGGTTTCTTTTTAAACCCATAGTGTCCCACATAATAACAACGAACCACAAACAGCTATTGAACACTTAAAATATGGCTAGACTGAATTAAGTATAAACACCAGATTTTAAGGACTTAGTATAAATAGACTGAAAAATATCTCATTAAAATCGTTCATTGATTATATGCTAAAATTATTAAATGTTGACACGTTGTAATAAATAAAATGTCATTAAATTAATTTCATCTATCTCATTTGCTTATCTAATGTGGCTTCCAGAAATTTTTAAATTACACATGTGACTCACATTATATTTCCTTTGAACATCACAGCCCTAAACCATCTTTCTTCTCCCAAGAATTTTTGAAATTCCTATCCATTCTCATGAATTAAATTGAATTCCTCAAGTATGATCCTTACTTTTCTATCTTTGTCCTGGACCACACTCCCAAAATTATTCCTAATTTTAATACTTTTATAGGTACATTGTAATTATATATCTTAGTGAGGTTCAAAGTCATACAAATAGACATGCACACAGGTATGGATGTGATTCCTTCAGGTCCCACACTGCCACCCACCCCTCCACATACTTAACAGTGAGATTGGTGGTAGTAACTTCATACATGGTCACAGCATAATTTGAACTGTTTCTTTCCTTTCCCCTTCCCACCAACCTCCTCCTATCCCCTTCCACTATTCTACTGGTCACTCTGCTCAATTCTCTAAAGTCCCTTTTGTTTCTTATTTTCTCTATAGCTTCTATATATGAGATAAAATATTCGACCCTTGACTTTCTGAGGCTGATTGATCTCACTTAGCATGATATTCTCTAGTTTAATCCATTTTCCTGCAAATTACATAATTTTGTTTTTGTTCTTTATGGCTGAGTAATAATTCTGTCATGTATCTATATCACATTTTCATTATCCAGTTTTTCTGTTGACAGACACCTATATTGGTTCTATAACTTGGCTATTGTGAATTGTGCCTCTATAAACATGGGAATGCATGTATCACCATAGTATTCTGATTTATTTTAGAAGTATACCAAGGAGTGTTATAGCTAGGTCATATGATGGTTCCATTTCTAGTCTTTTGAGAAACCTCCATATCAATATCCTTATCTGAAGTTCAATCTGAATATGTCCCAAGTTAAGCCCACAATCTCCCCCATGAAATCCTTCTCATCCTTCTATTTTCAGTTAAGACATCCATATTCCTGAAGTCATCTAAACATTTTACCTGGAAATCTCCAATAATTCTTCCATATCACTTTTCCATACATCTAATAATTGCAGTATTTATCAGCAGTTACTCTCTTCTCTGCATTTTTATTTATTGTCATAGTCATTTATTAAGTCTTGTCTAGACTGTGGTAAAAGTATCTTACTTGTTTCCATACTACTATTGCTCTGTCTCCTGTATCTTGCCTATTACAAATGTACTTATGATGGTTGGGTTCAAGTTACTTAATGCAAGTAAGAATGTCTATCATGTATTTATAGTCTAATCAGAGTTTTGTAAGTAATTTGCATACATAATTTTACTTGTCATTTCCTCAAACTATTGAGAAGAAACAGGGGCTTTTTAAAAAATGTATTAACATGTGTTAATTGCACATATAAGTAGGGTTCAGTGTGATATTTCTATACATTCATGTAGCTTACATTGATCCACTTGAACATAGCAGGAGGCAATAAAAGATGGAGAAATTGAATTGTATGAGGACACATGTTCAAAGTGTGAGCATTAGAACATATTTTTCTCTATTTTAGATTAGAACTTTGTTTTTCTAAATCAAGATAAGAAGGAAAGTATTAACAGAATAGTATAGGAAATCAGAAAAAAACAAAGTTTAACCTTGGGCTCCACCACTTGCTAGACATAAAATTATTTTTGGCAAGTTACTTAATCTTTCTGAGCCTGAGTTTCCTCATCTTTAAAAAGGGGAGTTTACTTAGAAGGAAACAAAGAAAATAATGTGTTAAAACTTGCCTAATGTGTGGCATATAATAATTGCTTTAAAAAACATAAAATTGGTGATAATAGTAGCAGCAGCATTAATTGTCCTATCAAGTTGTCTTGAATAATACAGTGTCCATTTTTTCTCTTCTCTATGATATAAAAACCAGAGTAGGATCATTTTGGTTCATTTCAGTCCTAAGTATTATGATAAGATTATGAAACTCATCAAAAGCAATTTCTTGCTATTAGTTTCATTTCCTCCATACAGCTATGTGGGGGAGTAAGAGTATAGCTGTGTGGGTGAGAGGGAAGAAGAGTGAAATTCTTTTCTTGTTTGTTTACCAATTTTTGGTTGATAAGGAAATTTTACATCAAGCAGCACAGGATATGCCCTCACCAAAAAATACCCTTTAATTTTGAAAAATTCATACTTGTCACACAGAGCAATGCAAAAATGGATAGACAGTCATTCACTCTTGGGCCTGAAATTAAAGCAAACAAAACCTAAGACACAGGAGAAAGAAAAACAGAATTCTCTTCTCCCGTTTTTATTTTAAATCTAATTCTTTTTTTTTTTTTTGCGGTACCGGGGATTGAACGCAGGGGCGTTCTACCTCTGTGCTACGCCCCCGACTCTATTTTTTTTATACTTTATTTTGAAACCGGGTCTCACGAAGTTGCAGAGGGCCTCACTAAGTAGAGAGGGAGAGAGAGACAGGGAGAGAGAGAGAGAGAGAGAGAGAGCGAGAGAGCGCTGAGGCTGGCCGTGAATCTGGATCCTCCTGTCTCCGCCTCCCAAAGTACTGGGATTACAAGCATGCGCCACCACGCCCGGCTAAATCTAATTCTTATTTGGGTGGTAAGGTGATTATGCAGATGGTCCATGAGGCAGAAACGTTGGGGTCCTGGCAAAGTGTGTCTAAGATAAACAAGAAAGAAAATTGGGAGATCCAGTATCTAGGTTGCTGACCAAGTTAAGAAGTCTTTGTTTTGTTTCATTTAATTTTTCTCCTGGGGAAACAAGCTCATTTTACTGTTATGCAGGTTGAGAAAATATACCAATCTTAGTACTAAGTCAGAAAGCAATTGGCGTAGGACATCTAAAAAAGAGTGAGATGTGGAAGTGGGGAATCTAAGTGCTGACAAAAGCTGGGGAGATAGAAACCGTGGTGCAGTCCTTGGAGAGCCACTAGATCCTACAGCTGCTTGGCAGTGGGCTCTAGATTTGCTGCTTGGCCTCAGGAAAGGGGATTAGCAAGTGAGTGTTGGTTCAGGGTAAGATACCATCTTGATAGGAAAACCGGAGACTAGTCAGCATGGCAGATGTGTAGAGAATATGATTTGGGGCAGTGATGGGGAAAGGTGAGATGTAGCAATTGTTCCAGCTTCACCTCACCATGGTACATGGTATCTCAGGTCCATTTAGCTGCTCTAGGTGTACATAAAATACTGGAATCCAATGGTGCTCTGGACTGACTGGAAATAGCCACCACTCTAATTAGGTTGGCAAGATATGAACTTGTTGAAAATTCTCATGGTACTGAGGGAATTAAAGACAGGATTTCAGACAGGCACCAAGTCCCCACAATGTTTGAAGTACAATATAGACAACAACGTTGACAAAAATAGTGTGCATCTTTAAGGAGTCCACAGTCAACTGGGCAGAAGAGACACACAGCCCAAATAGAGAAGAGAAAACAAGACAAGTCAGGATATAAATATCTGCCAAAATATAATAGGAACAGTGAAATTGGTCAGAACAGAGAAAGGGGAGAAAGAGGAACTTGCTTAGCAATAGCAGAGAGTACAGCACAATATCCCATTCTGCAACTGAGATCATGTTGACAAAATTGTAAGAATAAATGAAATAATGTCCAATAAACTTCTTTCTAAAGCAGTGGAACAAACACAACCTCTTGGTTCTGCTCTCCATTTTAAATTCTACCAGCTTGGATTTAAGAAGAGCAACATATTAAAAATTAAACTGACTAAATATGCAGCAGAAACCCCAGTCTACCTACAGGTCGGGGGAACAATGTCCGTAGAGGTGACTGACCTCAGAGATCACTGTCATAAATGCCTCCAAGCCAATCAGGACATCCATTGCAGCAGAAGTGGGTAGAGAGTGCCTGGGGACCAGAGAGCTTGGGCTGTCTAAAGGATGGAGATGCGGCCCACCTCCAGTTGACTGGTGCCAGGCATCCCTGTACTAATTTGCCTCATCTAATGATTTTTCTTTCTTACTTTTTTAAGTAACAGCCCTCATTTTTCAATTGGAAATTGATTCAAAACATTCCAAAACATTGTTCAGGCCCAACAGCATATGTCTGTGGGTTGAATTTGGTTGGCAGTCTGCCAGTTTTCCACCTCTTCTTGAATTTATAGCTGTTCCTAAGAAAGCAGGATCAGAGTGTCATGATTAGAGAGAATGAGAGTCCTCCAAATAATGCCGGTGTATTCAATAAGTCCTAATAAATGCTTAGAGAATGACTAGAGCATTCAATTCTGTGAATAAAACATCCATTTATGTATAGCTTTTCATTTAGGTCTTTGTTTTGTCTGTCTAGCTTTCATGACTGAGTTCATTTTCCTAACTAGAAAGAATAAATTTCCTTCTGCTGCCAACCTTCCCCAAAGCATCTTTTTACATCATTAAAATATGTCTCCAAAAGTTTAACTTTACTAAGTAATAGTGAATACATTACTCTTTGTTTCAAATGATCATTTTGAACCATATCATAAAGTGCAAGGACTAGATATCTATTCTTGTGTGGATATACTTTTGTAGCGGAGATAACAGAGAGATTTGTGTACCTTGGGTAGTGATTATAATAGTGACAACCTTTTAAACACACTTACACATATGCATGCTCACATACATAGACACACACATGTACATGAAATTTGCCAGTGCACAAGATGGGGAGATGTAGCTAGGGTGTGGTTCCATAACCCAATTTATCACACATGCCATCTATTCATAGATAAGCTTCTCTTAAGTCTCACAAGAAGTCATGACAAAGGATATACACAAAGGCAAGAAAGGTAGAAAGGAAAAAATATTGCTCAATAATTTTAAATGATAAAACCCTGATAACCATTTTAAGACTTTACATAGTAATGTGTTCACTTTTGACTTCAGTGTGCCCAAATAAAAATCCTATATTTTACTTTGTAATGAGTCTAAATTAAGACAGAAATTTGGCTACACTAATTCAAACTACAATAGTGCTCAATTAATTAGAACCAAGTTAAGTAGTTAACACATTTAACCAGCATCTCCTTCATTTCCCACCTTGGGGGCAGAGGGCTGGGGGTGTTGCTCAGCAGTACAGCATTTGCTTAGCATGTACAAAGCCCTGGGTTGGATCCCCAGCACCACAAAGAAAAAAAAAAAAAGAAAGAAAATGTACTAAATTAATTAGTAATAGTTTTAGTATAATGCTGATATAAAATTAACTTACAAAAACCTTTATAAAAAGTTTCTTTGGTAGCCGGGCGTGGTGGTGCACGCTTGTAATCCCAATACTTTGGGAGGCTGAGACCGGAGGATCCGGGTTCGCGGCCAGCCTCAGCTCTCTCTCTCTCTCTCTCTCTCCCTGTCTCTCTCTCTCTTTCTCTACCTAGTGAGGCCCTCCGCAACTTCGTGAGACCCAGTTTCAAAATAAAGTATAAAAAATAGGGCCGGGGGCGTAGCGTGGAGGTAGAACGCCCCTGCGTTCAATCCCGGGTACTGCAAAAAAAAAAAAAAAAGTTTCCTTGGCTTTGAGGAAAGGGAAACAAAACAAAACTTGTTTAAACAGAAGATTTAGCCTCCTAAATACTTCCTAGGGTTCCTGATAATGCAGCTGAAACACTTCAAAGACTTAGAAAACCCTCAGTTATTCCAACTAGAAAGAACAAGATACATTTTAAGATGTACAATAAATATAGTAGATAGAAAAATCATCAAAGACAAGGAATGAAAAACTCAGTCAAAAACTTTGAATTTAACTAATGTGGACTGGCAAATTACTTTTCAGTATTTTGATATTCTTAGCTTCTTAAGGGAAGTTTGCATACACAATATTTCATGTAATTTTTGTTGTTGTTGTCAAGGCAAACTTCACCTGGCCTTTTACAGGGAGAACTGTTTTCCAAGTGTATATTGATGTTGTTTTATTCACAGTTCCCAAGTTCATGATAAAAGAAAACAAACAAAAAATAACAAAGTTCTCTTAGGCTGAAGGTAATACAATAGATCCAGATTGGTGAAATATGATCTCTTTGGGTTTTTCTGTTATGCAAAATGATTATTGTGCAGCAATGTTTAAGACTGGACTTTTGTTCTGGATAGCTAAGCATTACATTTTAATTAAATTGTATATCTGAAGCATAGTTTTCAAGCATCTCTGTGTCTCTGTATCTGTTCACTTACTTACTTAGCTATCTATTCACTTATATCTCACTATTCCCAACTAAACTATACCACTCTCCCCCATAAACATGTTCCATAGTGAAACTTCATTCACAGACAACATAATTAGAGCAACAACATGAACAAAACAAACCCAGTAGAGATGGACATTAAAAAATACCAAGACAATGGGACCAGGCATGGTGACGCATGCCTGTAATTCCAGTATTTGGGAGGCTGAGATAGAAAGATCACAGGTTCTAGATAAGCCTCAGAAACCTGGTGAGGCCCTCAGCAACTTAGTAAAATCCTATTTCAAAATAAAAGAAAGTTAAATTAAAAAACCAGGCCTGGGTGTGGCTCCAAGGTAAAATGTCCCTGGGTTCAATCCCAGTACCAAATAAAAAAGACACTGGAGCTTGCCGGGTAGCTCATTTGGGGTGACCGTGTGCTTAGCATGTGGAAGGCCTTGAGTTGGAATCCCAGAACTAGAAAACAAAACAAAACAAAAATACAAAAGTAATTGGGAATAACGTTGGAACAATGCAGTATTTAAAATTAGCTTATAAAGACCTTTATAAAAATAACTTAAAGAAAACCAGCATGCATCTGAACCCCTGAGAGGTAATGGCCAAACATGAAGGGTCTTGGGTCCCTTCTCAGTCTTCCTTACTGCGAATATCTGTGGAAGCTGCAGGCAAATCTGTATGTTTAACAAGTTCAACGCACTGACCACTGAGAACATCTTCTCCATAGCTTTCTTCCTCCTCACTGTCAGAGTCATATACTCATTTTCAATAAAAGTGCAGTTATTTCTGGTCCTAACTACTAGGAGAAATTTTAACTAAATGCAGGTAATCAATCCTTAATTCCAGTGAAATGGGATTCTGTGGTTTCAATAATAAATTCCAACAAGTGATCCTGGCTTTCAGTCTGGGCTCCTTACATGCACATCAAGTGCATTCCCACCTTATTTACAAGCCCCAGCACTTCTGCAGGTCACCTCTTCCCCACTGGGCATTTGCTTTGTCTCTGACCACAACTTCCTCCTTGGTAACCTGGTTGTTCGTTGCCTCATTGCAGTCTGACCTTTCTATTGCTTGGTTTCCCTTGTAGGTAACTGAACCCAGTATTGAGAACTCTGCCACACAACAACAAACCTCCTAGTAGATAGAATCCTAAAAATTTGAGTTTCTCAGTATTGCCCCTTCTAGATTACCACCTGTTTTGCCCACCTATTAGATAACTCTTCATTTTCAACTTGTCGCAACTAGTTGCGAATGTTTATCCTGATTGTGACCTCAGGTCTAAGTAATTATTGGACACTATAAGTACTTTTCAAATTGCACCTCTTGTTACCACTCATGGCGAGGAGAAATCTCCAGCAACTGTGCACTTGAGATGGAAAGCTAGTTCCTGGTCCTTTCTCAACTTGATGAAACTGAATTATGACAGGTCCTTCACACTTAAAAATATATATGTGTAAATTACCCATATAGAAAGAAAGTTGTCCCTACCTCACACCAAACACACAATTATTGGTAGTTGAATCACGCTTCTAGAAATAAAAGTTGAAATAGCAATCATTAAGAGGAAAGTACAGGCCAGGCGTGGTGGCGCACACTTGTAATCCCAGTACTTTGGGAGGCGGAGACCGGAGGATCCAGGTTCGCGGCCAGCCTCAGCTCTCTCTCTCTCTCTCTCTCTCTCTCTCCCTGTCTCTCTCTACCTAGTGAGGCCCTCCACAACTTCATGAGACCCGGTTTCAAAATAAAGTATAAAAAAATAGGGCTGGGGGTGTAGCACGGAGGTAGGACGCCCCTGCATTCAATCTCGGGTACCGCAAAAAAAAAAAAAAGAGGAAAGTACAATAATATGTCTTTATGGCATTGAGTTTGGCAAGGATCCTTCCTTCCTTCCTTCCTTCCTTCCTTCCTTCCTTCCTTCCTTCCTTCTCTCCTTCTTGTATCCTTCTTGTATGGTACTGGGGATTGAACTCAGGGGCACACTACCACTGAGCTACTCTCCCAACCCTTTTCATTTTTTATGTTGAAACAAGGTCTTCTAAGTTGCTGAGGCTAGCCTTGAACCTGAGATCCTCCTGTCTTGGCCTCCCAAGTACTGGGATTCTAAGACCATACCACCGCACCTGGCTAGGCAGGAACTTCTTAAGAAAAAAAAATCACCAAACATAAAAATAAATAAATTATATATTATAAAATATTAAATTAAGAACTTCTATTTATAAAAAGATACCATTAAGGCAATGAAAAAGCAACCCACAGAGGGGAAAATAATTATTGCAGCATATATATTAAAAATAACCTGCATCCAGAATATATAAACAATTCCAAATAACTAATAAGTAAAAAAGAGACAACCTAATAGAAAAAACAAGCAAAAGTCTTGCATGGGCACTCACAAGAAAATACTAAATGGTAATCATCAAGGCAAATAAAAATTTGATGGAATAAGTCTACCAAGAAAAAGTAACTGCTTTAGATTTCCGTTTATATAAAGTCCAAATATAGGCAAAACTAAGAAGACAGAATAATGGTTATTCTTGGTGGGGTGATGTCATAGGGACTGTAACCAAGATTTTAAGGGCTTCTGGAGTCCTGACAGTGCTGTTTCTTGGTTTGGCTCTGATTACATGAGTGTGTTCAGTTTATAACAATTAATGGATATTTATACACAAACATAGGCATATACACATGCAAACACACCCACATACAAGCTATTTAAAATATATTTTAAAAAGTAATGCATGTATACAACTAGAGAATTTAGATCTTAAAAGCATTAAATGAAAAGTAAAATCCTCAAAATATGTATGTATGTATTTTACATCTGGGGGGCAGTCGCACATGCCTGTAATCCCAGTACTTGGGAGACTGAGACAGGAGGATCACAAATTCAAGGCCAGCCTCAGCAACTTAGCAAGACCCTCAGCAATTTAGCAAGATCCTGTTTCAAATTTAGAAAGAAAGAAAGAAAGAAAGAAAGAAAGAAAGAAAGAAAGAAAGCTGAGGATATAGCTCAGAGACAGTCCTTATATTTAACCCAAATATATATATATTTTTGGGGTTAAATATATTTGGGTTAAATAAATATGAAATATATATTTAGTCACAAATAATTAAGGGAGAGCTTACTTTTTCATATATTAAAGGAGATATTCTGAATTTTTTATTTTAATGGTATAGTTATTGTCCTTCACAACAATATACAATATCACTACTGTTTCATCCTAGACAGCCCCTCTTGGCACTGAAACCCAACTCAATCAATTCAGTTTGGAGAAATCAGCATTAGAGGAAAAGTAATAAATACAACAACAAATTTTGTTAAATGAAACAAATGTCATCCATATTTGACTACTGTCAATTACTGAATACTGTTAATTACTGTCATGCACTAATTATGCAATATGCAACTTTCCCATATTTGAACTCTGGGAAGAGCAAAATAGAGATAAGAATTTAGTATAGCTGCTACCAATGGATGATTAGATTTAATCTGCTTGATAAAAATAGTTTGCCTCTGAGCCAAGCTATTCAAGAAAATAAAATCACCATAGAAGAAGAAATTCTAGGAAAATGAAACAATGGCAGGTTAAAATGTACTTTTTACCCTGATAGCCTTCCAACACAGATCAGAGAATCAGGTCTGCTGCAGGGGTATCTGAGACCCTGTTTGTTGTGCCAGTGTTTTCTAATACTGTGGCTGCTGAGCAACTAGTTCTACTGCTGATGTTTTTCCTTAAGTGAAATTTTATCATCAGCACCCTAAGATAGTCACCCTGATTTTGTTTAAGTGATACTTGTATGAAAAAGGCAGAAAATGGCTCAGCATTTCTTGCTAGTTTAGGTCAAAATTGACAGAGGAATCAGGGAAGATTGCATTATTTATGCCCCTTATGGTTCTCTGAGTCTAAGGAGATTTCCCTTTCATAAAATTTCTTTTTTTTTTTTTTGTGGTACCGGGGATTGAACCCAGGGGCGTTCTACCTTCGTGCTACACCCCTGGCCCTATTTTTTTATGTTTTATTTTGAAACTGGGTCTCACGAAGTTGTGGGGGGCCTCACTAGGTAGAGAGAGAGAGAGAGAGACAGGGAGAGAGAGAGAGAAAGAGAGAGAGAGAGAGCGCTGAGGCTGGCCATGAGCCCAGATCCTCCGGTCTCCGCCTCCCAAAGTACTGGGATTACAAGCGTGCGCCACCACGCCCGGCATAAAATTTCTTATTCTCCCTAAATGTAGTACCAAGGACACAGGTGTTTTGCTCCGATTTGCTTCTCGGTGTTTTCCTACCTGCCTGACCATCAGAGGGCAATTCAGAAGCAGTCCCACTAACCTTCACTTTACTTTCCTTCTACTTTTTTAATTAAATGCAATCGCATCCTGGTGCCTTTTATCTCATACACTTTATTTTGTCACTCCTGCATGTATTCACCTTCCTCTTCATGGGGTAGGATGTTTAAAGTGAGGTTTCTCAAACTCCGGAATATTTTTCCATATCACAGGGAGCTGTGGTCATAAGAATGGCATTTAGAAATCAAGGCAGGGATATTTATTCTGGCTTAAATTTCTTTAAGAAGCCTCCCATGGGAAGGTTAATATTCGTTTTGCAGTCCCAGTGCTTGAAGATCCATTCTTGTGGATTTCTTTTCACCACATCTTTTGAAAAGGGGTTATTCCTTAAACAGAGTCATCAAATTTCTCCATATTTGTCATAAAATAAATCTAAATCCCTTAATAAGAATAGCAAGGTTCTTTTAATCCAACCCCAGTCAACTATCAATCTTTAGCTTTCCCACCTAGCTAGAGGACCGAGTGTCATACCATATGGATATTCACTCCTATTTTCCTTGAATCTGGGGTCTCAGCCTGCACTGCTCTTGATATCCCTTCTCTGCCTGGTGGAGTTCTAGTTATTTTGCAACATCGAGGCCTAACATCACCTTCATTTAGTGCCCAGTCCCCTTTCCCATTGCACTCCATCAGTCTCCATGGTAGGTGAGCCTGCATGCGCCTAGCTCTGCCTCAGGATGCTTGATGATTTTTGTAGAGCCTGTGAGATCTAGTAAGTCTATTTCTCAGGATAGAGACTCTGTAAATATTTGAAGTATAAAATCAGCCGTTTTGCTCCCAGTAGGATGGAGTTTAAAAGGCTAACGTTTCCAGGGAATCAGGGGTGGCTACAGGACACCAAGAGCTAAAGACCAAGGCTGCCTCCCACGCAAATGTGCCAGGGACTTATTCTACTTTAAAATATCATCTGGTTGTCTTTCTCCATTTAGATGGCCATGTGCAATGACAACAATCATATTACAATTTATCCATGCAGCTGACTTGCCAGACTTTATCAGCAAATGCAGCCTCTCCCCCAGTTTCCCTGATATAAGTTAAATAAATGCAAAGCCTTATTACCACATCTCCTATATATAACACCTGCCCAGTCAAAGACAATGTTACCCAGTGGGGTGGCTATGGTCAAATTCCTTTACTGTGATCTTCCTTTCTCATTATAGTTGACATTTTTGAAACTGGGTTTTATTGCACTCTCTCAGCTTATGGAAGTGGTCTGGGGAAATTAGACTTAATAGAGATGTAGAAGCCACAGGGAGAAAAAGAAAAGGAAAGCGAGCTGGAAGGAAACTGAAATTAAAATGTTATTTTGGTAAATGGCTGCTGTGGTGGAGACGGCAAACAATTGCAATGCAAGTTAATTACTGACCTGTCAGGAAAGCGTGACACGGAGGTTGTGCCACACATTACTGGAGCTACCACAGCCACAAGTCATTTCCACAGGGGAACAAACAGACTTTGCTCCACCACAGATCAACATAAGATCTTTCCAGGGGATTGAAATGAATTTCTCTGAGAAATAATGTTGTCTGTGAAGTTGCCACGAGCTCTTAGCCACTTGGAGAAACAGCTCTCTCTGCACACTCAGAGACAGGAACAGGATCACATTGCACAGAGGTTTCCTGTGTGTTTAGGGAGAGGGCCTTGGCTCTGGGGTCTGTGGTAACCATTCAGTT
>PVJS01016035.1:0-38029 GCA_004027185.1 Glis glis
ATTCAGTCTCTGAATACTTTTAACATGACAGTGAGGGCCCAATAGAGGAGAGAGTTGAGTGTGATGTTATATTGGTTGATGTCAGCACGGCATCTGTAAAAAGTGAAGGTCGATTCATTGTTCTACCTAGATGCTAATGATTTATTGACAGTTAGGTGCAGGAAGTGTTGCTTTTAACCTAGTATACTTCTATTCTAATAATTGGTTATTATTTTTGAGTAATCATTATGTGCTAGGCACTGTTCTAAGCACTTTACATGTATTAATTTAATCTCAAAGAAATTATACCTATCTTATATATGAAAACACCAAAACATGGATGGGTTACCTAAGGAGTCCAAGCTTCTTTTGTTAAGTGATGGAGCTGAGATTCATACACAAGCAATCAGATGTCAGAGTGTGCGTCCCTAGACTTGATATGCATTTGAATTCAAGAAAAAACAAACTAAAGCAGATTGACATCCATTTCCATTATTTATATGTTTGAAGATCACCTTTTTTGAAAACTTTATTGTGAAGTGTGGTACATTAGAAGAATATATAAAGCACATGTATATACTTGAAAGAAGACAATCTATAAATACATCAGTATATCTAGCAGCCAGGTTAAATAATAGAATACTGCCTCTACCTTGGAAGTCCCCATAACACTGCTCTCATTTCATGTCTTCCTCCCAGAGATAACAACTATCCTGATTTTCCTAATATTTACTCATTGCTTTTCTTTATAGATTCATCATCCACATATATATCCCCTAAATATGTATATTTAGAGGTATTTTATATATGTATATACATCATGCATAGGTGTATAAATTATCATGCACATGTGAAAATCTATCATGTATTTTTCTGTGATTTGCTCTTTCTACTCAGCGTTATATATGTAAAATTCATTCAGTTGTGTTGCTTAGCTATAATTTGTTCATTTTTTCTAACGTAGAGCACTGCATGCTATGAATATGGTGCAGCTTACTTAACTTGGTTTGTTGTTGATATGCCTGAATTTGTAGTTTCAGATTTTTGCTACTATCAGCATTCCTATGCATGCCACCTGGGCATGAATGCAAGGAATACTATAGGGCTGTATTTTGGTTTTTTTTTTGGGGTGTGTGTGTGTGTGTGTGTGTGTGTGTGTTGCTGTGGATTGAACTCAGGTGCATTCGACCTCTGAGCTACACCCACAGCCCTATCTTATTTTTTATTTGAAAACAGGGTCTTGCTAAGTTGATGCAAGCCTCACTGAATTGCTGAGGTTGGCTTCAAACCTGTGATCCTCCTGTCTCAGCCTCCCAAATACTGGGATTACAGGTGTGCGCCACCATGCCTGGCTAGGACTGTATTTTACAAACTTTAACTCATGCAAGAATTATCAGGAAGCTTGCTTAAACAAACCCTTCTCCCTGAGCTTCTGATTCTGTAAGTCCACAATGGAGCCTGAGCATTCCTGTGTCCAGCCAGCTCCCAGGTGACAGGATGCCATTCTTCTCTGGGGTATGTACCTAGGAGTAGAATTGCTGGGTTGCTAGCTATGCACATGCTCATCTTTACCAGATAATACAGGAGTATTTTTCAAACTGGTCCACCAGCACTCCCTACATTTTTTCCTATAAATTTTAAATATTTTTTACAGACATACATTAAAATTTTCAAGTTTGCTGGACAACAAAGTTGTGCCTTTTTTGGCTTTAATTTGAACTTTCCTGGTTACTAATGGGTTTGTGAATTTTTTATGTATTTTGGCCTTTTCTTCTTTAGTGAAGTGAATACTAACCTATTAGATGAAGTTCATAACTTCCCTGTAGCGTGGTCTTGCTGCCCGTTCCCTTTGCCTAACCTCTTCAGTCATGGCTTGCATGAAGATGTGTTTCCAAGGATTTCAAGCCTCCTTGAAAGCTGACTCTTGTGATTAGATCTAATGTTTGCTGAGTACTTACTGTGTGCTATACCAGGCACTTTACCTGTGTTGTTTCATGTAACCTTCACACTAGTCCCCTGTGATAGGTAGGCATTATCTGTTTTACAAACATCTGCTCAGCACCTGACTTAAACCACTCTTGGAAAGGCACACTGCTAGGAATTGACAGATGGGGCTTGAACTGAGTTACACCTCTCTGGTAACAACGAGTTCCATGGAAATCTCCAAAACAAGTGGGAACAAGAGGATTTGGACTTCATTTCTATTTATTTTGGGGGGGGGCTAGGGCGAGCACTCTAACATTGAGCTTTGCTCTTAGCCCTGAATTTGGAGTTTAGTATGAAGACTTTAAGGATCTCAGATTCAGGCAGCAAACTTGACCTTGCTAATGGGAAGATCTAACAGAATGAGCCACAAGCAGGCAGAGTAGGATGCGAGCCAATGGCTGTGCAACTCCTTGGTGGTGACTAAAATAGATGCAAATATCTGATGAATGATTGATGGCTCTTTTAGTAAATTGACTTTTTCTACTGACCTCACACTAGCTTGGTCTAGACCCCTACTCATGCAGTAATCCAGGGGTACATGTGGTTTTCTGTTCTCAGTTCTCAGCTCCCCCAAACAGTTTCAGCGTCCTGGCTCTCTGCTCTCAGGCCCTCAGCATCAAGACATTGGAAACGTCTCACGGTCATGGCCTTGCTGGTGGCATGACAGTGTTATTTGGCCTTTGCCTTTTGAGCATGAAGTAAGATTGTGACTTTGTAGATAATTTTGTTGTCTTTGGAGGGACCTAAAAAATAGTGCTGCTTCTCCATCTAAGCTGTGGACAACTAAGGCAAAAGAATCAGCAAATGACAACCAAAATAAAACCTATATTACTGATGAGGACAAGGTTGGGGGATGTGGTTTAAATGTATCCAATTAATTACCCCTCGTTTCCCATTTGTGACAGTCTGGATGACCCCTCCCCATCCTGCCCAGCAAGATCTGAAGTATAACAATACTTGAGCTGACTGGCTGCTCCCCACAGAAATGAGCTGACAAAGGGACTGGGCCTGTATGCCCAGTTGTTTTAGCCCAAGCTCACCAAAGAAGTAGACCGAGCTCATGAATGTTACTGTTAGCACAGTCCTCACTGAATGGAAGTAGGGAATAAAGGTTCTATGTACATGGTTCCAGAGTTTGGATTAACTATTGAGCCCATATTTTTAACCATTAAGAGTGTACTCATTACCAGGTGTGGTGGTGCACGCTAGTAATCCCAGTACTTGAGAGGCTGAGACTGAAGGATCTGTGTTCGTGGCTAGTCTCAGCTACTTAGTGAGGCCCTCTGCAACTTAGTGAGACCCTGTTTCAAAATAAAGAATAAAAGATAGGGCTGGGGGTGTAGCTCGGAGGTAGAATGCCCCTGGGTTCAATCCCCAGTGCAAAAAAAAAAAAAAAGAGTGTATCCATGCACAAGTGGGGTAACTCCCCTAAGGGAGAGATGAACATCTCAAGATGGTCTTGCTCCCAACTTCATAATGTCTTAGAAGATCTATAGTTTCATTTTGAGACTCCAATCCTATTTGGGTTTGCAAGATAGTCACAGCAATCATCTTAACAACTGTAGAGTTAGAAAGCAAACTAGTTCCTGCTCCTCGACAAGTTATCCCATGCAAAACTGTTTTCCAGAGTTTGTCCTAGGTGTTCCAAAGACTTGAGTGTTTCTAGAGCCCATGGTATCTGGGGGAAGGGCTGAGAGTGGTCTGAGAAAACCTTCTCCATTTGAGCCATTCCTGGATGCTAGATAGTCAAAGCATCAAAAAATAACGTGTACCCATCGAACAGTTCTGAACCTTGTACAATGATGGCAGTATCCCAGGTGCTACCTTTCTGAAGGAAAACAGAGTATGCATAGGTGGACCCCCCCCCATGCTAAACTTAACCTCCCACTGGGAGCTGCTCCCAGCTGAGTTTCAAATCACAACCACACCTTTAAACCTCCTCTCCTTGGAGCCCGTGAGTCTGACAGCCAGTGCTGACATCAGTGTGGGCTCAGTCTGTGGGTGACTGGTTGCCAAGCCCTCTCGGGAGCAGGTGTTTTCAGTCTCCTGGCTCTTTCCATACTACTCGTGGGCTTGCTTTGGCCAAAGGAGGCCATCTGCAAGAGTAGATTTCTCCTTCGTTCGTAAAGACCATCCAGACCATTTGGTGGGGGCTGACCCTTTAGTACATGGTCAAGCCACATACTCCAAGATGGGCCTCCTTGCCCCCGAATGCAGCATGCGATTTGAACCTGAGACGCTTGTCCTTTGCAGCTCTCATGAGCCTGTTGCAAATAATTTGAAGTGAGCCCCTTGCTAGGACTCTTGAACTCATTGTCATTTAAAAATAGCAAATACTGTACTGCTCAGTAGTCTTCAGGCAGCAGATATTGAAGTAATCCCATTTCTCTGCACCTCGCTTGTCTCTCCTCTTTCAGGCTGGGGCCCATGGACACCTCCGGAGGTCTTGAGCTAACTCAGATCCTTGCCAGCGCCCCACTGCAACAGCTCTTGCCCAAATGTGTGCACCATTGGCTAAGGTCACTGTTCATCCTGCCTCTTTTCCTGAAATCCTGTGGCCTTTCTTGAGCTCCACTATTTTTGTTCTAGGCCCTGCATCTCTAACAGCCACTTTCTTGGAGAATAAACCACCCTAAGTTGTGGTCACACATCAAGATCAAAACACCCTGTGGTTTATGAATTAAAGCCTCTTGATGTTAAAAGCCACCTGCCTAACTATAAAAACCAGCCACACTGCACAATCAGGGCTGCCAACCACTAAGTCAAAAAACATGCAGGGTCTGACTCATACACCCTTTCCCTGCACCAATCCCTCCTGGGACTATGATTATTATTTTGTCCTCCACCATTGGACTCCTTTTTGATTCCTCAAGGTCCCCAGATAGTTTACCAAAACCTGAAGTGTTTGAAGGTGTCCAGTTAATAGGACCTGTCCCCCCTGCCCAAGTTCTGAACCAAGTGAAGAGTCAGTCAGAAGAGTCAGCAGACAGGGCAGAAAAGTAGCACCAGGGACAAAGCTGGAGGGTGTTGCCTTCTCTGTGGGCATGTCTCCTTGCTAAAACTGAATCCCAGAATCCCAGAATGTCCCTCCCCCCAATGCTGCCGGGGCTCTGTGAGCTCCCAGCATGGAAAATGAGATCACCACACTTGTTTTCTGAGGGCCTGTGACTCCCAAGTGGAAGGAATAGGGGCAGGTTGGGCACCAGCTGCCCAGATGGCTCTCTCACATGCAGCCTTCAGGCAAATTCAGTCCATTCCTCTCTTCTAGAGCAAGAGCTCACAAACTGCTTGGTCTGAGGAATCTTCCACACTCTTAAAAATTATTGAATACTCCAGTGAGCTTTTATAATGTGGTAATATCTATCAATGTTTAACACAGAGAAATTAAACCGAGAAGATTGTATAATATTAATTTCTTTAAAAATATTAAAACCATTGCCTATGAAACTTAAATAATTTTTGTGAAAAAGAGACTATATTTTCCAAAACAGAAAAATAAAATTAGTGGGAAGAGTAGTAGTATTATGCGTCTACATTTTGCAGTCTATTTAATGCCAGCTGCTTCTGCATTTACTGTGTTAAGGTATCATGCACCACGTAGCCTCTGGAAAAGTCCACTTTACCCATAGGAGAGAATGAGAGTGAACAAGGGAAGGAATGTTATTATGAAAGTAGTTTTGGAGCCGGGCATGGTGATGCAAGGACTGTAATCCCAGTTCTTGGGAGGCTGAGACAGGAGGATCACAGGTTCGCGGCCAGCCTCAATTTTGGCTTGTGCAGATCCCCTGAAAGGATCTGCACGCACAAGTCCACTCCTTGACCATACTGTGAGAACTGCCACTCAGGGTGTGATTGAAGGTTGGAGTCCACTCCTGGACCATACTGTGAGAACTGCCACTCAGGGTGTGATTGAAGGTTGGAGTGGAAAGAGCTGGGGGTGTTAAGGCGAGAGTTCCCACCATCAGAAGGGGAAGAAGCACTGCCTTCTGCAGCTTAGTGAAACTAACTAAATGATTAGGTCTCTTTAGATAGGCATGGGTTGAAAATGCTAGTCCTTGGGTCTAGCAAGGGGTTGCAAGGGGAAGAGGCTCTTAGCTGGGCCACCTCTCAGTAAGCATGTAGGACTTGTAGATTTGCTTCTTTATGGCTCCATCTATTAGAATTGCACTGGACAGGACGCCACTTCTGGAGTAAATTAAGGAACAGCTTTGAACTCTGAAGTTGTGGACAGTGCCCTCCTTTCACTGCAGTGCGCTTCTGGAGGCTGTGCCATGAATGTTATTTTCTCATAGGAATAATGTTATACTTGAGTTGTGTTTATCTTATCAAAGACTCAGAATTAGGTAAATCACAACTCTGGCCAGCTATTCAAATTAAATCCGAGTCATGGGGATGGTAAACATCTGTAACCATTTTTAAAAATGAAACCATGCTCCAGGTTTGATGAATCAGGCCTAATTGTACATGAATGCAGAAAGTGTACAGAGCATCTTACAGCCTGCAATTATTCCCTCATCCACATCATCACTGAAAATTAATATACTGGCCATGGTGGGTACTTAGTCATAATTTTCCATGTGTACTTTTAGAGGAGTTTGGGGGGAGTTTCGGCATATGTGGATGCTTTCTGATGGCCCTTTTGGTGGCAGGGCAGTGGTTTGGACTAGCTAAATGACTAAGGACAGGTTCCTATCTTGCCTGAAATATGACTCTGCTGATAGTACCTACCACATAGGGTTGTTAGGCAGCTTTATTTAAGGTATTTTGCATGGAGAGAATTGCAGTACACTTCCTGGCCTGTGGTAAACACTGACAACCATTGATACTCAGTGTATTTAGTTGAATGAATTCCCAGGTTGATTATAAGTGCAGTCTAATGCCAAGTACTATACTATTTGATGACATGTCGGATATTACATATAAGCATATTGCAGTCTCTGGTGAGTGTAGGGAGTAGATGGAGCAGAATCAATCTAAGCAGAGATTGACCATCTCTTCTGAAATTGCCTTAGGCCCTTTTTTCTTGTTGCAATACTGGGGATTGAACCCAGAGGCATTCTAGCTCCAAGCTACTCTCCCAGCCCTTTTTTATTTTGAAATAAGGGTCTCACTAGGTTGCTGAGAGTCTTACTACTCCCTAAGGCTATCCTCAAACTTGTAATCCTCCTGTGCCAGCCTCCCAAATACGGGGATAACAGGTGTGTGCCACCACTCCCATCTTGGAACTTTTAATGGCACTTTAATTGCATGGCCGCCTGATCCACTATTGAATGTGTTAAACTTTTAGTGGAGCCAAGTCTATAGGCACTTTATTGCTACCCATTCTGGTAACCATCCAGTACACTGAATTTTAAGCTCCTGTCTTTTGAGACCCCTCCATGATGCCTGGAAACCTAGGGAGCCTCCTTTCAAGTGGACTGTGTAGGTCTAGGATTGCACCGACCTACCTGGACCACACTTGATATGTGTATGTTTATATATCGTCCCAAGCTTCCATAGACTCAACACCTGCCAAAGTGACATTCTAAACTGCATTTTGTATGTCGTACTCAAGACGTCTGTCCATCAAACTGTTGCAGTGCTTTCTTCTGGCTGCTGAGAGTTCTGTTTCTGTAGGGTTGTCAGGTTCCTGTGCCAGTGTCAGTGCTATTATTTGACTCTTCTATTTGTCATTACTTGATTAAAAGAAATGACAATCCAAAAACGAAAAGGAGTTACACAGGTGATATTAAAGGACATGTCTTAATAATACAATTGAAGTAAAGCTAGGAATCACTAAGTGGGCAAGGATGTGGCCTTGGGCAGGTATCATTGTCCCTAAGCTGGTCTGGAGCGCATCATGAAGGTACAGAAAGAGTCAAAGAACCATGCAAAGTGCTGTACGCTCACTCTGAAATTGTACGTGATAAAACAAAATTATTGAAATCGTTCAGGGTTAAGCTGCACGTTTTAAAGGATATGAAATTCAAAGTGTCATCAGTGGCATTACTGACACAGAAAATCTTTAAAGAGTGACGGTAGCTTTTGAATAATCTTCTTAACATAGCCTCCAACATCATGGATGGAATCCTGTGAAATGTAGAGAATTTGGCATAGACAGCTGTATGGTGATAAATTGGATTAAAAATAAAAAAATTAGTCATGCAGAATTGGTATTGAAAATTTCCATTATTCTATTACCATGCACCCAACTATCCGCTTTAAAAGTGTCTCCATTAATTGTTTATATTTGTTCACATTATTTGGAAGACATAAATGCATAATAAAAGTATCACCAGAGTCGTGCCCCCTCCCTCTACCCCCTCCTCTTAACCTGCAAATCACACATACTGTTAAAGGAATTTCACTTGTGTTTCTTTTGTCCATGTTTGCAAATGAATTTTTATTTTTTACAGCCTTGCTTTCTTTATGGTCTCCCTACTTCTTTTTTGTTTTTGTTTTGATTTCGGTACTGAGGATTGGACCTCATACATGCTAAGCATATGCTCTACCACTGAGCTACACTCCCTGCCCCACAACTTTTTTCTTTTAAAATATTTCTCAGGTATTTACAATGAAGAGAGATAAAAGCATTCCCCCCCCAAATAGCAAAGACATATAGCTATCTCTTGTCTTGTGGTGACTCAGTAATTATTTATTTTTTGTGGGGGACTGGGGATTGAACCCAGGGGCATTCTACCACTGAGCTACACCCCCAGCCCTTTTTATTTTTTTATTTTGAGATGGAGATTTCATTAAATTACCGTACATTGTGCTCAAATCTGTGATCCTCCTCTTTCAGCCTCCCAATTTCTGGGATGACAGGCATGCACCACCCCACCCAGCTAGCAATTATTTTTAAGTCCTTTATACTCTTCACCAAAATCCTATACAGCCCCACTTTTAACTATTATTATTGGTATTGCTACTATTGCAGAGGAAGAACCTGAGGGACAGATGAGGTCATATAGCTTGTCAAAGTCATACAGGTTGGGGGAGTTGTACTTAAACCTGAGCAGCTTTGCTACAGCCCCTCAGTCTTAACACTGTGCACATTATCACCTTTCTTTCCACGAGGGGAAGGCAGCAAACATATAAAGAGGTTTCACCTTTGTTGACTGCATTTGATAATCTGCACAGTAATCTTATTGTAACTAGGTTATGCCCATAGAATATCTGATAGGAGCAAAGAAAGAGATGGATGCTTTGCAGGGACATCCAATTGATTAAAAGTTTATGATAATTGACAGAGTCTAGGCTTGAATCAGGCAGTCTTCATACTAGAAAGAAAAGATAGTGATTTTTTTTTAGGTGTGGGCTGCTTTCAGATATGAAGTTTTTAGCCAATATTTGTAAATGATCTCGATCAAGAAGAAAGTGGAGAGGAGAGGCAAGGTGATGGAAGAGCCAGTCCACTGTGCTCCACATGGAATATGTAAGAGCTTGGATTTAAGAGTGACTTGTAGGAAATTGGAAAGGAGATCCAGGGACCAAGGATGAGTATAAAAAAGAATAATGATAGCAGGAAACTAAAATGTAGTGGACTTGGGGCTTTAAAGCTCACAGTATTGAGACTGTGGGAAAAATTTAACAAGAACAAAAAACCATGTCACTGCGAGTTCAGAACCAGAACAGAGAGACTAATACTAACAGGCAAGCGGAGCGCCTCAACTCCTATTACACTTCTGCCTTTTTAGACAGGGAGGTCGATCTTCAGTCTGGGAAGAGTAGAGCAAATACTTGTAAGAGGAAATTGAAACTCAAGATAGGTGAGCTGATTGTGTAAGAGCCCCGGGCGGCACTAAATGAGTTCAGATCCTCTGACCAGCATGAATTTCGCCCTGGTAGTCCGAGAGGACCTGCAGACCGCTTGTCATCTTTGAGCAATTGTGCAGAAGAGGAGAATTATTTTAAGGATGGGAGATGGGGTGATGTCCCCATTAAAAGCAAAAATGACAAAATCGAGAAGGTGTTGTTTTCCAACAAAAGAAGAGGAAGCATAGAACAAGAAAATAATGGCTTCTTTCTTTCTTTTTTTTTTTGTTGTTGCTAAGTTATTAGACTTTAAGACTAGGGCCAAAAGGTTGGCGTCCTGGTTCCAAATGCAGATAGGCGTGTGCTAAATAGATTTACCCACCACATTCCTTGAGATTCTGTGGTAATGAGTCTCAGGTTCCAAGAGTCTGTATTTTAAACAAGTGTTCCAGATGGCGAGCTATTCTGAACAAGCTTGGGAACTACTGGGCTTTGTGACAGACATACCATCCGTCGGATTCATGGTGTCCTAATAGCGTTAATACCACTATGACTAATAGCTGATATATTGAATGACTGTGTGCCAGACACTGCTCTGAGTGCTTTACACATGTTAGTTCATCTAATCCTCAAACCCGCCCATGAGTGGGTGCTATCTTTATTACTCTTACGGTGCAGATGGGGGAACTATGACTTTGTTGCGGTCTCACGGTCAGGAGTGATGCGCTGGGATTCAAAGTCGTGTAGTCTCGTAGATAGGAAGTCCTCGATGTTCCAAACCCTTCTCAAGAGCTGAGTTTACAGCTCTAGGTCAGGAGGAGTTGTGGGCCACGGCTGTGCATGCGTCTTTAGCGTGGACACGGAGGTGCCATGTCTGTGCATGTGATCCCTGGCTTGAGCATCTGAGTGGCATCTTTATGAAGAGATTGGCATGTCTCATTAGACTCTCTTGATACATAAAGCTAGAAGGGATGATTAATATCAGCTAGAATGATTACTTATTGAGTTCAAATTTTAGAGGGTTAATTGTAAATGATTGCTCCTAGAGGCCCCAAAATCAGCAGCAAAGAAACTAGAAAAAGAAGCCAGGACTTGCCAGTTGCCTGGTAAAATAGATCAGGGTTGTTTTTGGTAGACTGCAGGCTCAACATAAATCAACGGGGGCTTTGTTCTGCTGTACCTTTTGCCTGGGATGCTCTTTTCTACTTCCTCCTCTTTCTCCTGGCAAATTTTTAATCATCTTTAAAGTCAGGGCCTAAATGTCACTTCAGCTGTGGAATCTTCTTTGACTTCCTGGGGCAGATTTATCTTCCCATTCTTTCTGCCTCTTTAGCACTTTGTTTCTGGCATTATAATTTTGCGATTATCTTTTCTAGTTTGTGGCACCCATGTTCACAGCCACTCAGCTGGAAATAGAGGGGAGGACATCATTCCCTCCCATCCTCCCTCCCACTGTTGACTCCCTGTTCTCACTAAGCCCTGTCAATTTTAATTGTCTGCATATTGATAAAATCTGCCCCTTCCTCATCCCTACCGCCCCTGCTCTGGCTGTCACTTGTCGCCCATCCCATTTCCCACAAAGCAATCAGAGAATTCTCTATAAAATACAATCTGTGCTTTCTTGGTTCTCCTTAGACAGTAGGATAACCCCAAACCCCCACCTATCTACGATCTAACCCTGTCTAACTCGCCAGCGTCAACTTTTGACTTCCTGCCTTGCTTCTTGGACTCCAGTGACACTGAACTCATTGTAATTCCCAGGACACTGTGCTGTTTCTTGCTGCCTCGTTTTAGCTCAAGCAGTGAGTGCCTGGGACGGCTTTCCCGCCACCCCCACCGCCTTGCTACTCCAAGCCTCTGCTCAGGATGCCCCCAGCCCTCTTCTCATGTCCTCTGCATATCTCTACATCCCACATTAAGCCTTGATCTCCTTAAGGGCAGGAGCTGTGTCCTGTTCTCTGTTTCATAGTGGCATGGACATTCAGTAAATGTTTCTTGAAAGAATTGTAATTATTTGTTGTACTTGGAAAGACTGCAGTGTTAGAATCCTCCCTCTTCCGCTCCCTAGATGTGAGGTTGGGTATTGATGCCTGTGAGAACCTGTTTGCTCATTTGTAAGATGCTGACAATTTATGCTGATAATTCTCTTGTGAGAATTAAGTGAGATAGCATTGTTGTATAAAACTTATACTATTCCAAGGATCTGCATTCTCTAGTTCTGCTGCCTGCTTTTCTGTGGTCAAGAATGTTTTGTCATGCTTTAAATGTGCAAATGCTTTTTAAAAATCAAGAGAGAAAGAATATTTTTTGATATGTGAAATTCAATCAAATTCAAGTTTCAGTGCCCATAAATAAAGTTTTATTGGATTGAACATAACATGCTCATGCATTTGCCAATTATCTGTGGCTGTTTTTACATGTCAATAGCAAAGCTTAGTACTTTTAACAGAGATCCCCTTGGCCTGTAAAGCCTAAAATATTTTCTCTTTTACAGAAAATAGATACTGTTTATTATATGTACAGAAAAATTTTGCTGGCCTTTGCCTTATTCATATAGGGAAATGTGTGCTATTCATGTCTTCCTTGTATCTACAGCGAACTCATTGAGGGGAGAGATTTCTTCTTTCTTAACTTCTAACTTTCAGTGCTTCATCCTGGGCCTGGCAGAGAGATCAGTTAAAGTTGGAATAAGCCACAGGGGCTGGGTTTTGACTTTCTGGAAAAGGAAGATGTCCCAGAAAGAATTTAGTGGACTGCTTAAGGAGGTAGTGAGCTTCCCACTGATGGTGTGAGAGGGTAGGTGGATGCCTAGTTTTCATAGTTGCTGTATATAGGATTTCTTAACCTTCACTCTATCAGTATTTTGGATTGGGTACATTTTTGCTGTGGATCCTGTCTTGTGCACGGTATAATGGTTGGCATTACCCCTGGTCTCTATCACTGGAAGCCAGTAGCAACCCTCTCTAAGTTGTAGCAGCCAAAAATGTGTGCAGACATTGCCAGAGTTCCCCTGGGGCTAAAATCACCCCTGGTTGAGAGCCACTATTGAAAAACATTGAAGCATTAGCTATGGGTTAGACTAGAGAACTTTCCTGTCCAAAAGCCATTACCATCAGGCTTCAAGAGCAGAGAACACACTTAACTCCCCTAAGTATATCCTGCTTACTAGCTCTGTGGTCCCCTCCCCCCATCTCAGACCTATTTCTAGCCCCAGCCCCAGCCTAGAAGAATTAAATGAATTGGGGATTTACTAGCACAGAGCTTGGCGTAAAGTAAGCCTGCAATATCTCCAGTTCCAAGATTGTATTAATTAGAGTGTTTCCTGTTTGTTGAACATACTTTATTATTTTTGAATGAAAGTTAAGGGGAGAAATTAATAATAAATTAGTAGGGAGAAATAAATATTTTAATAATTCAATGGAGCCTGAAAACATGTTATAGATTGATAACAGCATATTATTTTGTGAATCTATTTTTGTCTTGGGGAAGAGGAGTTTAGAAAAGCCTTTAGCTGAATAAAATACACCCAAAAGTCACAATGTAATACATGGTTTCTATGGGTATTTATTATGAGTAGCTAAGATTTGTTAGATATGTGCTTTACAAATGCTGTTTTCAAGGTCCTTTCTAATGTGAGGGAAATGAGCACAGAGAGGCTAGGTAAAAGGTAACATGTGGATAGAAATTCCTTTTTCTGAAATAAGGGGGAGATTGAGCATTAGACGTGAACATTCACACTGAGCATGGTAGTGCATGTCTGAAATCCCAGTACTTGGGGGCTGAGGATCAAAGGTTCAAGACCAGCCTCAGCAACTTAGCAAGGCCCTCAGCAACTTAAGGAGTTGCTGTGGGGGGTATAGCTTGGAGGTAGGATGCCCCTGGGTAAGATCTCCAGCACCCCCCTCCTCCCTTACTCCTCATGGCCTTGGGTCTTGAAGTCCCATTCCTATGGGTTTGGACCAGGGGCCATTGCTGCTAGTTCCCCTCCCTTGGGGCAGATCCACTGGGAAGCTAGGCATTAGTCCCGGAATTGAAGAAAAGCTTCCTGTTTTCCTTTAGTCCTTAGATTTCATTGCTTTGTAAGGGCTTCCCTATAAAACCATGTCCTTTCCTAACTCATATGTCCCAGTTGAAATGTGACCCTGCTTTGCCAAGTGCCTTCCATCGTTTGCTTCTGGCTGGCTGCCCTGTCCAGCTCTCCATGACCTACCTCCCCCAGCTGAAACTGGCCCACAAGCCTCTCTGTTAGAACCTTGGGCCAGGGGCAAAGAGGTACACCCCTAACATGGCAGTGGAACTCAGGTTTATGACACATTTGTCCACTTTGTATGGCAAACTGGGGAGCTCCCTTTATTTGTGTTGGTTCTCTGTAAGGGAAGGCTTTCCCTTACCAAGTACCTGTGCTGTGCCAGGCCGGTATAGGTCCTGGGTATTTACAGATGTCAAGTATCCTAACATCCTGGTGTTTCTCCCCGACTTGATGGACATGGGGTGCTCCACTTCTTCTTAGTTGGTTCCTAATTTTTATCTTTTATTGTGAGATATAGACCATATGGGATGTGTGTGGAATAATACAATTTGTATTCACATGCCTGTACCAGGCCTCACATTTTACCTGGTTTGCTTTAGTTTCTTCTTGAAAGAGATGAATTATTACAGATGAATTTGAAGCTATCTGCACAATCTTTCCTGATGTGTTTCCTATTTTTCCCTTTTCTGGGGTAGCTATTATCACTACCTTGTGCATCTTTATTTTCTTTCTATATAGGTATGCGTCCATAACATTATACTATATTTGATGTTTATATTTTATACAAACAGATTCATCAAACATGCTTTTTATTTTTTTTCAAGATTCATACTGCTGCATGTTTTGTCTTTGATTTGAATTTAGAATGTCAGAGAAATAGGTTTCTGAATCTACTAAAAATAAGTCACCCTTGGTTTGCTTTACAATTAAATTTCTCTTATAGTCTTCATGAATCTTGAGCTTTTTTTGTTTAGGTTTGCTTTGTTTTTGAGAGGTAGCCCTGTAGATAAATGTAGTTCTAGTTCTTCAGTTTTAATGTTGCTGATCTTCCCTTTTTTGGCTGTGTGAAATGTCTTTGTCTGTTCTCCTGTTGATGGACAGTTAGGTAGGCTGCAGTTTCTGCAGTTACAACCACGCTTCAGTGAGCATCCCTGCACATGTCTAGTAGAGCACCCGTGAGAGGGAGCTTCCCTAGGACTTTAGCTACAACATAGGATACACCACATTCATCTTCACTAAAACATGCCAAATTGTACCCCAAGGTGACGAAGCCAACTTCCACTCACCCCGGTGGAAGGGGGTTGGTTCTTGTGTACTCTGGACTTCAAACAACCTGTTCTTGAGCCTAACAGACTTAAAACTGGCCATGAATTTGATGGGTCTGAACTAGTATCTCATTGTCACTTTTGTATAATATTTAATAAAATTTAAATTTATATTTGTCTTAATTTTCTCAAGTTTGGAAAGAACAGTTTAACTGTTAGATTAGTCTGTATTTTTGAAACATTTGTGAAACTTCACATGCACAATCCAGGTATTCCTTTAATTATGAAGCTGCATTGTCTTCAATTCCATTATCTTCAACCAGACCCTGATTCTCTCAGTTTCTGGGGCATCCCTTTTTTCTGCTGCTGGATTTCTCTGCTCCAGAGTGGACTGTTTCTAGTGCTGTCCCTGAGGCTACTGAAACAGCTCCGTTGAGTGGGCTCTGTACTCTTCCTCCTGTATTTGAATGTCCATCAATGCAGAGTAGAGCTTCCTGTAATTAATGTAAATGCTCCTGGATCTCTGCTAGGGCAGAGCGTCCTGCGATTGTGTCAGTGGGGCCTGAAGGAATAGTGAAACTAACTTGGATGGTTAGTTTGATAGCATTTGGTGTGACTAAATTTTAAGCACACTTTTTTTTTTGTAGAACTGGGGATTGAACCCTGGGCATTCTATCTTCAAGGTATACCCACAGGCCTGTTTTTTGTTTACTTATTTGCTTGTTTATTTATTTTGTTTTGAAACAGGGTCTAAGTTGTTGAGGGTCCTGCTAAGTGGCAGAGGCTGGCTTGAACCTACCATCCTGCTGTCTTGATCTCCAAACTACTGGGATTATAGGCATGGACTAAAACACTGTGTGTTGATAGGAAGATGAGAGATTCTTAGTACTTTTAAGTATAATAAAATAATTTCCTTCCTTCCTTCCTTCCTTCATTCCTTCCTTCCTTCCTTCCCTCACTCCTTCTTTTCTTTCAATTGAACCCAGGGATATTCTACCTCCAAACTACACTCCCAGTCCTATTTTATTTTTTATTTTAAAACCAGGTCTCACTGAGTTGCTGTGGCTGGCCTCAAACCTTGTGATTCTCCTGTGTCAGCCTCCCAAGTACTGACGTTACAGACCTGCACCACCATCCCTGGCTTTTCTCTATATTTTTAATATATCCTGTTCTCCAAATTAGAGAAACATATACTTTTGATATTTTGGATTGACTTAGTTTAAAATGCCATATGTCATGTAATAAGTATGTTATAATTTTTATTTTTAATTATCAGCATATTGAAACAAACTTCATAGAGATAAGGATATAAAGACCTATGTATCTTGAATGTGTACATTTTTCATGAGAAGCTAGTTCAGTTGGTACTAGTGGTGTGTGGGGCCCAAAGGCTGTTTGGCTGCCCCCCAACTCCACGCCCGCTTGGCTAGTTCTCAAGGCACAATGGTCATTTTAATGGAAATGGTCAGTCCTTAGGAGAATCTGGAATGTGTATTATTTAGATTTTACTAGACTAGACAAGTGGGATTTGTTTCTTCTACTCCAGTTATCAAAAAGATTAACCCTTTGCCCTCTGCATTCTAATTGTAACCCTTCAGAAACAAAGGGGTTGTTTGTATAAGATAGTTGAAAAAATGAGGCTGGATGCCAAGTGGAATGTTTCTCAGTTGAAGGAGGTAGCCATCATCACACACATTTTTATTTTCTTGTGTTGCAGGCATCTGTAGAGGCTTCTGGTGAAATAGCATTATGCAAGACTGGATTTCCTGAAGATGTTTACAGCGCCGTGTTATCGAAGGATGTGCATGAAGGACAGCCTCTTCTCAATGGTACTATCTCAAAAGATATGTTTGTACATACCGTGTCCATGCTCTTGAAACAAATTAGCCATTAAAAAAGTCTCTGAATTATCTCTACTGTATGACAAGTATGAATTTTTCACAATCACTATAATGAGATGGTAGGAACTTTATTTTAGGATTACAAGAGTTCATATATCTCTTATGAACATAATTGGAAGGCTCCTGGTCTCTTGAAAATTTCACGTTTCTTCCTTTTTCAGTTTACTGTAAGATCCTTCACATACTGCTTTTTACTCTTTTGTGCAAACATTTTACTTATTTTGAAGAATAATATTTATCAGACATCTGGTTCTGATAGCTTCGAAAGTTATTTATGGCAAACATCTACTCAGTATTGTGAATTAAAACAAAGGAAATTTTTATAATATCATCTTTGATGAAACATGTCACACTTTAATATTTAACTCAATTATAATAAACAAATTTAACAAGTACTGTCTCAGTGCAGGAGTATGAAATCCGTATTTTTGTTATGACATTGTTTATAGAAATTACTAGATAGCTAATTTAGTTGTAGCATATGCGAATTTCAAATATAGATTCATTTTCCATGTAAATATGGATCAAGTTCATTATAGTTATCATATACGTGCCAACAAGTCTAGATAAAATCTGAAATCTAAAAACTTGAGTCTCGAAAGCAAAATTGAAAGCCCCTTCCTTTAGCTCCAACTGAAAGCAAATAAAATTTTGGTTAGTAGTATTTTCATCGGCTTATTTATCATTACACAAAATGTCATTGAAATGTGAAAGCAAGAAGAATTGATTAGTAAGTTGTATTTCAGTTTTAATTCCATGCAAATCTTGCATATCTCTGAGGCTGTTTTAGAGAGCTGCATTTAGAAAATCCATGTAACCTCAACTAATTAATTTACCCAGATCTCTACCACATAGCCTTAATTGAAGTGTCTCCAAAGCAAAGACAAATCTTAGTGGTACAGTATTACCAATGCAGTAGACAGAGGACTTTGCAGTGTAAATGGCTTCAGCTACCAAGATTCTTTGGTGCAACTTACATTTTCTTTTAATTTCTATTTAAATTATAATTTATTTGTTCACACCTATGTGATCCTTCTGAAGTTGGTTTTTAATCTTCTTAAAGGCATGTTCTTGTTGCTGCCTCATTACATGGTCTTTTAATGAGTGAGTGTTTGAGCTTGGTCTGTCTCAACACTTCATTGCTATCTTATCTGGTGGGTAACAATCAATATAATGGTGGCTTAATTCAAGTCACTGTATAAAGTTTGTTCAACTTAATGTTTCATTTAATGCTTGTCACTTTCTTTAAATCTGTAAATTATTAGGTGGCATCTGAGAACCTATATGATGTGTAAATATTGTTTAAAGTACAAAATATATTGATACAATTCCATGGAATAATTGACACAGATAAAAATTCAGTGAATTTCTTGCATTTTTGCAGTATATTTTTGGGATTCATTTTTAAATGGGTAATTCCTTTTCCTAAAAGCTTATAATTTGTTGATTACACATAAACACATGGTCTGTCACTAGAAACCATTGACTTAGATTAATTAATTTGGCTTTTGAATAGTTTTGGACATGATAGCTTATTTTCTAATTTTTAGATAGTGCTTGTGACAGTAGAAATTGGGCTTAGCTTCTTGCCAATATCTATTTAGTATAACCTAAAAACGTGGGATTTATTTTGAAGATGAAATGTAAAAGATAAAAAATATTTTTGACTTTGTGCTCCAGCCATCCCTGAGAGAAGTGTGTATGATTGTCTGGTAGAATTTTCGACATGGCACAACAGTACTCTTTTCCTTTACCATTCTCAGAAGACATTAAAAGACACCAGCATCTTCAAGCCTAAAATATACCGTTTAAAAATATTGATTAGTAGAAAAAGATAATGTTTTGAAAGGAAGAGAATTTACTTAGACTTTTGTAAAGCATCATCGTTCCTCTTTCCAACAGTGTTGTTGCCAGGTAATGCTTCTTTCAGAGGATTCTTACTTTAAATGATCTCAGCTTTTACCCTTTGTATCTTCTTGGAATTTTTAGCATATGATAATCCAAAGCTGTCTCTATACACCAAAGCCAAATACCATGCCATAAATCTATTTGTGAATTCCGTGTACGGCAGTAGGTCCATTCACCTTGTATACAATACAGCGGGAAAGGGCCAATTGCAAAATCAATCAGAATGATCACTTTTGCCCATGGGTTAGTGTCCTATAGTGTTTAAGAAAAGAAATAATTATATATGAGAGGTACATGACACGTAACAGTTTTCCAAGCACTTTCTTCGTGGAATATTCTACCATATTAAGATCATCTTTAGAGTCATTGCCATTTAATTTCACAGTGTTTTCTCTTTCTTGTCTGGTAAAAACATTTTTTAATCTTGTGGTATGTATATGTCTGCCTTTATAGGTTAGGATCAATTTTAATATGCTTTGGCTGTCATTTTTACCTTGAATTTTTCTGTTCTTTTTTAAAATCATAAATCATAACTCCTCACTCAGGGGGTTCCTTTAATTTCCCCTTAATGACATTTTGGGGAAAGAGGACAGTGGCCTGTGAAAATGTATAATATGGTTTCATAAGACACATCTGGAACATTAGACCTCATATGAAAGTTTAATATTTTGTTGCATAGGTGTCATGAATTCGGATTATTTTTCAAATAATTGAGTAACAATATTATGTGAAAGTGCTTGAAAACCCTTGAGCTTCAGATGAAGATATAGTATGGTATTGGTCGAAAAGCTACATAGAGGAAACATGAAATGTCCAAACTGGAAAGTAAGTAGTTTAGAGAGCATTTAGTCCTCCCTGTTGCTCTTTTATCTCTTGCTGTTGTTATGAATTTTATAGAAATAACACACCCAAAAAACTAGTTCTATCTCTCTAGTTTCTCTTCTGGTTGTAATCAGTAGTGTTTGTGTGTGTGTATGTGTGTGTGTGTGTGTGTATGTGTTTGTAATAATAAAGGCAGAGAATGCATCTGGTGATCAACCTTCATGATCCACCTTTGTATCTCATGCTGTATCACATGGACACTTCTACTGTTTGAAGATTGTCCAATGAATTTTTTAAAAATGGCTATATAGGTCCTTCTATTTTGTTAGCAAAACCAGATTTCACTTAACTGTGTCGCTATTTTTGAATATACAGGTTGTTTCCAATTTTTCTCCCTTATATATAGTGCTGCTATGGAGATTCTTTTTAGAGAACTTTGGTTTTTTTTCACGGATACTTTATTTGGGAATTTGTGTTCAAAAATAGAATTACTAGGTCAAAGGGAATATAGTTCGACTTTTTTTTTGCATTTTGTAGGAATCTTCTTTGTAAGGACTAAAAGTGTGTTTGTTCTTTTCATTGCCCTCATCACCATGTAGTTTCATAATGTTGTCTCATTTTACTCTTTCTCCTCTAGTTAAAAACATTTATTTTTTTATCCTATGGCATGTATGTGTTTCCCTTTATAATTTGGGATCAATTCCATTATGTTTAGGTAGTCATTTTTACCTTGCATTTTTTCTGTTCTGTTTTTAAAGCATTCATTGCCAACCCCCTCATTTTATAGACAAGCAAATTAGAGCTCAGAGAGATTATAGGCTTTTCCATGATTATATAGCTCTTTAGATTGTTAGCTGCAGACCTGGAATTAGAACTCTGGTTTCCTGATACCTAATCACAGTTACAGTATCACAGAGAAGGGTGAAGGCCGAGGAGAACTAGCATTAAGTATCTAAGCATCTCCTGGCAAGGGCTGGTCCTCTTTCCCACTTAACACCATGATTTGTGTGTTGCTACACATGTTTGGAAATTGGGGACTATCAGGTAAACAGCAACCCCTATAATTAAAAAATGTCCTTCCATTATTTCCCCTGTTGTTATTTTGTGCATATCTGCTTACAGGCAGAAAACTCTGGGGCTTTGGAAAATGATACTTAGTCCTTAATATTTAACTTATATACTCCATTGAGCTAGACAAAAAGAAATATCTTCTGGTAGCAAATTACTTGAAAATAAAATAACTGCAGTCATAAATTTCTATCCTTGTCACCAGCAGTACCCGATACTGTGAAATGACAACCACACTGTGACACTGCAGAGAGGACCCTGGGCTTCTCTAGGGTAGATGCCGAGTGATTCTTCTGTGTGTTTTGCATTGGTGGTCTGCAGGCTTAGACATTTTACCAAGTAAAGTTCTCCAAATTTGTCAACATAAATAGCAACTGGCAATTACCATGAACATTTTTAGTAATCCATTCATATTCACCACCTCTGGGCAGCTCATGATGAGTATTTTCAACTAGATGGAATTTGATTTAGATTAGTTTGCTTACTGATTGAAGCTTGACTACATTAACATGGGAGCTGATTTTTAGATAACAGTCCTGAAATATTTTTATTACTCTAGTAGGACTATACAACTGTACACCTGCACCATTTTTAATATGAGCACTATTCTATGATATATGTGACTGAGTCAGGAAAGAGGCTTGTATTAATCTGTATGAAGCTGTGGCTTTGAGTTTGATTTATGTTTTTATTTTGATAAATCTTTGTTGTTATTGAGTGTTTAAATGTTTTAAAATACTTGGAAACTAGGTTTATAAATATATTGTTTATAAATCCAGGCAGGCTCGTGCATTTTACTGATTTCCAGTTGATTGTGGAAAATGATACTAAGCACAGAGATTGTTCTCTTCGATACTGACGGTAAACTCCAAGGAAGAACAAATGAAATGCAGCCAGGTATATTCTCAGGGACTAACCTTTTTAAAATCCATGTCATATGTGGTAGTTTTAAAATTTGGTTTTTTAGGAGCAATTAACTATATAATAAGATCAATGAAGGAATCAAGGACTTTCATCCTTTTATTATTATAATCATTTAGACTTTATTTAATACTTAGAAGTTTTTCTACCTCTTTGGATGTATTTTAGGTCAAGCATTCTTAATGCAGTGCTTCAAACTAAGATAAGCAGTTTGGGTGATCACATTTTTAGGTCCTTTTGCAGTTATTCCTAGCCTGAAGTAATTTGGAGTAGCTGAGGTTTGTTCTCTCACAAACTTGCAACCAGTGATATGTGTTAAAGGAAGCAAGTCAAGGTTCTACATCTGCAATACTTACAATATTAACAAGAAGGTACACAAATGATTTAACATCTGTCCTTGTAAGATCAGAGACTCTTACTTTCTTTCCATTTAGGCTCTTCAGTCATAATTGAGGGGGAGTAGAAAATAAATAAGTATAACTAAGTATAATATACTCTATGTTAGGTGATAAAAAGTACTCTGGGGAAAAAAAGCAGAGAAAGGAAAGAGGGAGAACGTGTGGTTCTGCAGTTTAAATAGGATGGCCAGGGGAAGCAACATTATATAATAGACAGTGAGTAAGAACTGCTGTTGCTGCTGGTCTCAGAGCTATAGATACCTGGTGGAAGAACATTAAAAACAGAGCAGATAGCAAATGCAAGGGCCCTGAGGCAGCAGTGTGGCTGCAGTGTTGAAGGAGCAGACAGGAGCAGGGTTCACTGAGATGGAGAAAGGAGGAGGATGGGGTTAGATGAGTTCAGAGCACTAATGGCCCACTCTTTGTGGAGCTTTGTAGACCATTTTAAGGACTTTGGCTTTGGTTATGAGGAGGTAAAGAGCTGTTAGAGGGCTTTCAGCAGAGGAAGGACATGATCCGACTTTCAAAATGGAATCATTCTGGCTGCTGCATTGTCAAAACCAAGGAGACCAGAGGAAGGGGAGATCAGTCAGAGGCTGGTACTAATCCAGGTGAGAGAAGGTGGCGATGTGGACCAAGGTGGTAGCAGTGGAGGGAGGAGAAGGGGTTGGACTTTTGAATTATTTTTGAATTAAAAAAAATTATTAAAGTGAAACTAACAGCCGGGCGTGGTGGCGCACGCTTGTAATCCCAGTACTTGGGAGGCTGAGACAGGAGGATCGCAGATTTGCAGCCAGCCTAAGCTAGTCAGGCCTCCGCAACTTAGTGAGACTCTTTATTTCAAAATAAACAATAAAGTGAAACTAATATAACATAAAATTAAGCATTTTAAAGTGAACAATACAGTGGCACTTGGCACATTCACAGCATGACCCAACCACCACTTTGGTCCAGTCTGAACTTTTCGATAACTTCAAAGTGAAGCCCTCCATCCATTAAGGATTGTCTTCCTGATCCCCCTTCCCTCCAGCCCCACGACCATTTTTTTGCGCCTGGCTTCTTTCACTTAGCGTAATGCCTTGAAGGTTCATTTATGGTCTAGCTCATATCAGCACCTCATTTTTTGATGGCTCAGCAGTGTTATATGTTCCATTACATATCTATACATTCCAAAATTTGTCTGTCCATTCATCTATTAGTGGATACTTGAGATGTTTACACCTTCTGGCTGTTGTGAATAGTGCTGGTATGAGCATGCATATACAATATAATATGTGCTTTTTGAGGGTACCTGTTTTTGATTTTTCTTGATATATACTTAGATTGTACAATAATTCTGTGTTTAACTTTTGAGAACTTATTATATTGCTTTCCATAGCAAGTGAACTATTTTGTATTCTCCTGATCAGTGTACAAGGCTTCCAATTTTTCTGTATACTCACCAGCACTGTTATTTTACATTTATTTTGATTTTATCCACATTAGTAGTATCCACATTAGTAGTGAATAATTATGGGTTTTATTTGCATTTCCCTAATGACTAATGATGCTGAGTATCTTTTCATAGGTATCATTTGTATATCTTTTGGAGGAATGTCTAAGCAAGTCCTTTCCCCAGTTTTTAATTTAGTTGTTGTATCTTTTTGTTTTTGAGTCATAAGAATTTTTTAATATATCCTGGACACTAGATCTTTGTCACATATATGATTTGCAAATCATTTCTCCCATTCTATAGATTATTGTCTTGTGTTCGTCTGTTGAGGCTACTATAGCAAAGCACCATAGATTAAGCTCTTTATAAACAACAGAAATGCATTTCTCACAGTTCTAGAGGCTACGAAGTCCAAATCAAAGTGCTGACAGATTTGGTGTGTGGTAAGGGGCTGTTCCCTCACTGTAACTGCATGTGGCAGAAGGGGCAAGGGGGCTCTCTGGGGCCTCTCTTATAAGGGCACAAATCCCATTCATAAGGGCAAAGGGCTCATGACCTTCATCTCCCAGATGCCCATCTCTTCATACTGTCACACTAATGGTTAGGACTTCAGCATATGAATTTTGAGGGGGGCCTAAACATACAAACGACAGTAGTTGTCTTTTCACTTTCCTGATAATGTCCTTTGATGCACAAGTTCTTAGTTTTGATGAAGTGCAATGGGTACAATTTGTTTTTCTTTTGTTGTTCTTACTTTTGGTGTTGTGTCTAAGAATCCATTGCAGATTTGAAGGTCGTCAAGATTTGTCCTTGTGTTTTCTTCTAAGAGTTTTATGGCTGAGAACACTTTGATAGCTAGTCATTGATGTGTTTTTAGTTAATTTTGTATATGGTGTTAGAGAGAGGCCTAACTTCTTTGAATGTCTTTGAAGCTGGAGCTGACAGGTATGATGGATTGGATATACGTTGTGAGAGAAAGAGTCAGCACAGAACTCCATGGCATTGTCTTGGCTCTGGGAAAGTTGTTATTCACTGTTGGGGAAGGTCAGGAATTTGGTATGGTCTGTTGAGATGAAGATTCAAGACATCGAGGAGACATTCAGATGTGGCTTTGGAGTTGAGTGGAGAGGGCCAGACTGCAGAGTGGAAAGTACTGTGTCTACAAAGAGAGAGTAAGCCATTACACCAAGCGAAATCACAAGGAGCTGAGGGGAGGAGGAGAAACCAAGTGAAGAAAAGACTATCTAAATCTCAAGCCTTTGAGGACTCTGCTTTTAGGAAATTGAAATTAGTAGGAGGAACAGAGACTGAGACAGACTATCTGTGAGGCAGGGCAGACACCAGCAGGGGGTGATGTTTGGAGGGCAGGCGGGGGAGTGTTTCAGAGGGGTGGAGTGCGCATCTGCTCCAGATGCTGAAGAAGGGTCAACTCAGGTGAGGACTGAGAATTCACCATTGCACTGGGTTCTGCAATGCGGAGTTACTGGTATCTTTGATAAAAACTCTCAGGGACAAGGATCAAACGCTTGATTTGTGTGTGTTCAGCAGTAAGGAAGAGGAGGGAAGTTTGATACTGATTGAATTTTTCATTAAAAGAAAGAAATCGAATGTTAGTTGGAAAGGGAATGAGGTCATCTGAGCATATTTTTTTTAAAAAAAATGGAGTTAATATGTATGATGAAGACAAAGAATCTAGTAGGGAGGGAAAAACTGATGGTATAGAAGAAAAAAGAGAGAACTGCTAGGACAGTATATTGTAGGCTAGATAAATGAGGCCAGGTAGAACTCAGAAATCTTTCCTTTCCTTTCTTCTTTCTTTTTTTTTTTTTTTTTTTTTTGCGGTACTGGGGATTGAACCCAGGGGCATTCTACCTCTGAGGTACACCGCCAGCCCTAGTTTTTATTTTTTTTTTTTTTTTTTTGCGGTACCGGGGATTGAACCCAGAGGCGTTCTACCTCTGCGCTACGCCCCCGGCCCTATTTTTTATACTTTATTTTGAAACCGGGTCTCACGAAGTTGCAGAGGGCCTCACTAAGTAGCTGAGGCTGGCCTCAAACCTGCGATCCTCCTGTCTCAGCCTCTCAAGTACTGGGATTACAAGCGTGCACCACAATGCCCAGCTCCTATCTTCTCTCTTTTGTGGCACTTTGGATTGAGCCCAGGGGCATTCTACCTCCAAGCTACACCCCAGCCCTATTTTATTTTTTATTTTGAAACAGGGTCTTGCTAAGTTGCTGAGGCTGGCCTTGAACCATCAATCCTCCTGTCTCAGCCTCCAAAGTAGTGTGATTACAGGCACGTAATCACAGATGTGTTCATATATCTGCATTTGGGACTCACTGTAACACGTGTTGGTCAGTGACTCCTCACATGGTTAACAGTCCTTCATTTTGGCCGGCTGGTTTTATGTCAGCAGGAGATTTTTTTCCTATAGAAATGGCAGAGAGGATAAAAATGAAACCCTTGTGGCGTTTGATGATGTAAATAGTATTTTCATTGCTGCCGCATCCTTGACAGATGGTTATCCAGTTTCTGCAAAAATACTACTGCCACTAGCTTCCCCCAAATGGGGAGGGATCACTCCCTTACAGAGTCTGCTCCATCGTTGGAGAATTCTGTTAAAAAGCGATTTCTTCAAAAGTTCCACCAAAGCATATGTTCCTAAATTTTTTACCCACTGGTTTCTCTGGCACCACACCGAGCAACGATAGTCTCTTGAGCTCGGAGGCCATTCCTTTTGTCATTTCTTCATTCCAGCAAGTATTCTTGAACATTTGTCCTGTTCCGGGCCCTTTCCAAGGAGTCAAGTGGCCACAAGACAAGCAAAAGTCCCTGTGGGAGGAACCTGTATTCTGGGGTTCCTTCAGATTACCTGAACATAATCTCCTGGCCTCCTTAAATCTGCTCCGCCCCAGGCTGAACATCAAACACTTTCTTTAGTGGTGTTTGAGCATTTCCATTCACTCTTTCCTTTCAAACAGAGGAAACTGAGGTTCCCTCCACAACTGAGCTTAATTCCAAGTGTGTCAGGCCGCATGCAGCAGAGGCACTCGCCTTGCCTTTGATGTGGATGTGGCACCGCCAGGGCAGCCCAGGGTGGGATTGGCATTATTTATGGCTGTGTCATTCTGTGGCCTCCTACTGAGGTTGTAGTTAACTAACACTCCTGGGAGTTTTTTTTTTTTCCAGATAAACTGCTTACCATCTTGCACTTGTAAAATTGCTTTTTGTACACAAATGTTACACCTATAGATTTATTTTTTAAAGACCCTAGCTTCAACACTGTCTGGAGACCCCATTGACATTCCAAAGACATAGTAGCCCTAGGAAAAAATTGCAGTACTTATTTTAAATCCTTATTTGAACACACAGGTATACAATAAAATCTGTAAGTTTTAGATGACATAGCTGTCAAATGATGAATCTCTCTCTCTCTCTCTCTCACACACACACACACACACACACACACATACACACACACAATCTCACAAACTCACACACCCTCTTTAAATCATTAAATGATCAGGAAAAGATTGGTGAATTTTAGCCTACAGCTACTTCAAGACATGCTAAGACTATATTTCAATTCTTGGCCTATGATTTTCTTAAAATAGAATTTCTTAATGTCAGGCAATGGAAAAAATGCCTATTGCAGATACATGAAGGCATAAGTAACAGGGAATTTAAATCATCCTGGTTATGACTGTTTCAAATCTCTCATGAAAAATAAATTCTAGCTTTCATCAAAAAATGAAAATTATTTCCAAGAATGCACATATCTTATCAAAGCACATCCATAGCTGTTAAAAGCCTTCATTCCATCTTGTAGACTTTAATGTCAATAGAATGACAATGTCAATGGTTGTCCTAAACTGGTGGAATATAGGGCAAAGATGTTCCTTATGGTATTTGTTGATATGAGCTCAATTTTGTTTTTCTTGTTTGATCTTCAGTAACCTTGAGTTTTAACTGTGTCTCTACAGGAGCCTGAAGTTTGCTTCTTTGATTGCTTATTGTCAAGTATTTTATAGATCACTTTGTTGGGATTTCCTCTCTTGTAAGGGGAAAGTCACCGACAGCTTGATCTATAATTTTTCCTTCCTCAGTGTGGAGAAGGTTCCTTTTGTGGATGCTTTACTTGGCTGTTATTTTGGGGAAGTCAAGTCTTTTAGGCTTCTTTCCAAATGAAGCCATCTTCGATGCTGATATTAATACCCTATGTTTTATCTAGATTGAAATCCAGAGTGCCAAACACTTTTGAAGATGTGTATGTATGGATCAGAGCATATCCTGTATACACTATTACTACATTTTTGTTTGTTCTTAAGCATCTGAACATTTATTTCACCAGATGCTCAAATAAGGAGTTTAGGAAGTTCTAGTACAAGTGTTAAGTAAATTGAGACTAGGATCCTTCACTTAATTGATAATAAAAAAAAGATCACAGCAAAGAAAATGGCCCACAAATTCTGTTTCTCAGTTAATTCCTAGAGCTGCAAGCTCCTCCTCCCAGAACACCGATTTGCCTTTTGATACTGTTTTGTGCAAGGGCGTTTCTGGCAGAGGGGGATCACCTGATGATACTGCCTTTGCTTTCTTCTGCCTTCAACTGGGCTTCCTGATGTTTTCCTTTCATCTTAGGACTTGGCTTTAGTTAGCAGTGTCTTGGATTGTATTTTCAAATCCAACAAATCAGTGTCAGTTCATTATTACTTTGTCTTTCATTTAAAAAAAATGTTATCTTTAAATCAAGTATTCACTTATTTATTCTGTATTACAAATTTTAGAAAGTGTTGATAAGGAAGTTCTCAGGGCTTAGGAAGTATGTGTTCTTTACACTCATTAAACAAGTATTTGTTTTCTGTTGTGTATAAGGAAGTCACTGTACATTGCTTGGAAAATACCACTGCCCAGCTAACACTGATTAGTTATGGTAGTGGGGAAAAGAGTTATAATTTGTGGTAATCATTTAAATTATAAATGTTATCTTTGTTGAATTTCCACATGGTTTAAAAGGCCAAAAATAATGGGTCATCCAAATGAAATGATCAGAGAAAAATCTCCATGGAACTGAATATTTGTTCTCCTAATTCCTTTATAAAGTTAAATCCTGCAAATATTCACATTATGCACATATGTAATTATTCTTTCGGCTCAACCATTTAGATTTGGCATGGCATCTTTAGTTGAATTGTCATCTATCTGTGCAAAAGACACATTTATTAAAGCATCTTGTTGCATTTATATTGTAGGAATATGGTCCCTTATTAGATAATCCCATACTAACTACTCAGACTTGTAAAACCCTGTACAACATCCTCATTCTACCAACCATTAACAAATTAGTTTCTCCATAAATTTTCAGCCCATATGGAGAATTTTAATTCTTCATAAATTCCATTTCTCCAGTTTCAGTAGTTTTATATTTAAATGTCCTAATTGTTCAATTCCTCTCAAGGAATGATTATAATTTGTTATTTTCTAGGCAATGATAAAAACAACAAAAACAAAACAAACCTAGGAAATTAGTAAGAAAAAGATGCGATTTTTACTCAATTACTGATAGATGATGTCAGCTAATCACACATGGGCATTTCAGCAATCCTACAATAAAATTTGCAAGAAGCTGGGTATGGTGGCACAGGCTTGTAATCTCAGTACTTGGGAGGCTGAGACAGGAGGATCACAGGTTTGCATCCAGTCTCAGCAACTTAATGAGACCCTGTTTCAAAATAAAAAATAAAGCCAGGCATGGTGGCTCACGCCTATAAACCCAGTACTTGGGAGGCTGAGACAGGAGGACCGCAGGTTTGAGGACAGCGTCAGCAAATAGTGAGACTCTCAGCAAATTAGTGAGACCCTGTTTTAAAACCGTAAATAAATAAATAAATAAGTAAATAAATAAATAAATGAATGAATAAATAAATAAAAATTGGGCTGGGAGATTTAACTCGGAGGTAGAATGCTTCTAGGTTCAATCCCCAGTACCACACACACAAAAATTAGGGCTTGGGGTGTAGCTCAGAGGTAAAATGTCCCTGGGTTCCATCCCCAGTACCAAAAAAAAAGTAAGAAACACCTTATCTTTGGCATTCAGATTGGTTATCTGTAAACACATTATAGTTGTATAACATTTTGTACTTCTGAAACAATTTTATTTTAGCTGTCTGAAACTCAGTGAGTCAGGTAGAACAGGAGTGTTTCTATATTCACACAGTGCTCAGTCCACAGAGCAGCGTGACTCAGTGGCATCACGAGCTGAGTGAGCAGCTGAGCACGTTCTGCAGTTGTGTTCTGGTTTCTGTCCACCACGGAGGGTCCTTGACCTCCAGCCCGTGACGTCCGTCGGTACTTCTGGATGAGGTTGCTTCTGAGGGAACATTTGGGCACCTTCCATCTTCTCCTGGCCTACAAGCCAGTACTCACTTGCTGGCCTGGGTTTTTAAAGTCCATGTTGCCAGTCAGCACGCATGATCATTTTCTCATCCATTTTCTGAGAATGCGCAAAGCTGTGTTCAGTTTTCTTGAAATGTCAATGAGTGCACTCGAGTTTCTTCTCAGGTTTTTGGTCCTGCTGCTCCACTTTTTTGGACCCTGATGGGTTCTCAGCTACTCTTAATTCTATTTTGGTTGGAGGGTCAAGGAGAGGAATAAGTGCTTTGTATCATCTTCCATCTACTCCATGTACTTGAAGCCATGAATGTTTTCTGCTTAAGAAATAGAAATTCATTTCTTTGGCAGATGATCAAGACAAATGTAGCCCTCATAAAGCAGCATCTTGGCTTTGCAGTATACAGTGGCCAGCAGTTAACTGGGCACAGATACAGCCATACATTCTTCTGTTTACCCCAGAATACATGTTAAGCAAAGATCTACCCCGTGATAGCACAAGAAGGCAACTTGCACACATTGCCTAGAAGCAAGCAAGAGATTTCATAAGTCCATGACAACAATAGGTTTTATTAAGTGATTTATATGGGCCACATTCTTAGTAGGAACTATCTTTAGACTTTAAAATGGTCTAACAAAAGAGGTAATCCTGTGCTGCAGGTAAGGGAATTCAGATGTAAACAGTTAAAGTTACTTACTGAAGGCATGCCTATAGTAAATGGTGGCGCTGGGATATGACTCAGGCCTGCGGGGATTCTGCCTCTGAGTTCTTTCTGATGATGTGCCATGCTGTCTCCCCAGGGTGGTCCTCAAAATTCAGGCAAGTGAGGGATCAAATCAGGCAGGAGTGACTTTTTGGAGAAGGCCACTGATCTGTACTTGGAAGAAGGACAGTTTGGATAGATAAGGAGGAAGGATAGATGAGGAGTAAACTCCTGAGGTCAGATTAACATGGGAGGATGGATTTTATTGGAGAATACTTCCCCAAAACATGGCCCAGAGCACAACCAAAACATGGTCCTGAAGATGCTTGAGTGCCACAGTGAGGACTCTTGAGTTGTAGGGTGGGAATTACCTACAGCTCGAAAGAAGATTAAGCAATTACGGGTCTGGGTGGAGAACAGTATGGATGAAGCTGACACAAGTGAATCATGTGGAGTGTGAAGTGTGTTTCACAGTGGACATGGTGATCGTCTCCCAGAGACTTGTTCCTCCAGTTAATGTTTGGGCACCTACTCCTGGCTGCTCACCTGCCTCTCCTAGCTTTAGGAGAAGTGAAGTCTTCCTCTGATTCTAGGGATGAGACACCATGATCCCATTCCTCTCATCATAGTGGAGTCCTGTGGACCAGAGATCAAGGCGAGGGAAGTACTGCTTCCTCTCATCCTCTTTGTCTTTTGCCCCCTACCTCTTTCTGTTTCTCTCCCTTCTTGGATGGAGACAAGCAAACCAATAATCTCAAGTGTCCTTCTCAGCCATTCACTTCTAGGCAGAGTAGAAAGAAATCTGTCACTAAGTGAAATTATGGAACTGCTGAATTAATATAATCCAGAAGCCTTTCTTACCCCTGGGCCTCCAGGCATGTTGCCTGATAAGCTCCATTGATTGTGTAAGGCAGCCTGGGATGAGTTTTCTGTTACATGCACTGAGTTGCATCCTAACTGACACTGGGTCCCACTGAGGACCTCGACAGGGGTGTGAACTCCGGCTTCCTAACTTCAGGGGAATGAGAGGCTGGTGGCTATGGTGTAGCTAGAAGAGGGAGCATCATGTTAGAGACACAACAGGCATTGCTTGGATGAGGGGTCCATTGCTGTGTTTTCTCTTTGGGCCTGATGTGGTTGTCAGCTGTCTAAGGTAGAGGCTATGTCACTTACTTACCCAATACTCCTCCCACTACCTAGGAAACACCTGACAAGTCTTAGCCCTTCTATATTAGTTGATAGATAAAAGGAATGAATGAATATAAACTAAAAAGTGTGGAGATTTACTGAGAATTAGAAAATGAGGTCGAAGAGAGCATTATTTATTGCAGAAAATGGTATCACCTTTTTTTAATGAGGTCATAATTTAGAATGATGGAAACGTGATGTTAGCTTTCAAATTGGTGGAAAGTATTTGGGCAAAAGGAAATTTTAACTGAGCTGAGGGGCATGCTGTTTCAGGCTATGAAAAATGCTTTGGGAATGTTTCTTTTCCACTTTATCCTTTATTTTCTCACTCTAAATGAAACATTTTTTTCTAAATGTTTTCTGAAATAATTTGGTTTTCTTATGAGAATATATTGTAAGAGTATATAGGGAAAAATTCAAGGGCTTTTTCTAGGTCAAATCTTAATATAAAATCAACCTGACAGTGATTGATGTGCAGTGTTGAAGGTTCTATCAGGGGTCATTAAAAAACCATGGTGCGCTTATATAGAAATTTTGCTATGATCATCTTTACTCCTTTGGCCTCTTTTCTCACAAAATAAAGGTGCAAAAGTGATTCAGAGTGTTAGATTTCTGAAAACTGACAGAAATTTCACTGAGATTTTTCTTGTTCCTAGCAGAAAATACAAGTTTCAGTATTTGTTTGAAAATCGTGATGTTATATTATCCTAGATTTATGAAAAAGGTAGAAGAAACATAAGGAAATTATTACTTTCAATTACTGTAGAAATATTTCTTTTTGATGTAGGCCATTTTATCAATAAATTATGTTGCATTTGTTGATCTTAAATGAGACTTGATTTTTCAGATTTTCAGAACTATTTATTGGTTATAGGTCTGATTAGCTGAGGAAATGATATAAAGAGACATTTTTAAAAATTAAGATTCCAATTAATGGATGAGTGTGGGTGCTTGCCTATGTGTCTGATTCTAAATTTGTAATGAACTTGAACTTTCAAAGTTAGTTCATCAAAACTCATGGTTACTTACAGCTCAACCTCCTGTATACATTTAATCCTTTCACTATTCTAGAGCACTTTAAAGGAAGGGTTGTTGCTCTCACAGTCTAACTCCACTTTGGAAAGTCCTGGCAGCATGACAGCTCACTGCGCCCCTGAGGAGGTAACACAATTTTCAACTTCAATCACTGGGGACAGAGCCCAAATCCTCTCCTGCAGGGCCCCCTGGAAGAAGCCTGCTTAGTGGCTATGCGCACATCTGGAAAGTCTTCATTTTCACAGGACTTGTGCCAGTTAATTCTGGCTTCTATACCCTAGCTAGGCTTAGTGTCATTACTCTATAGGTGTCTAATTTGGAACACGTGCAGTAGCAGTAGTCCTCAAGTTGTTTTGTTGGGAACACATTTGATGTCATGCCCTAGTACATTTGTGTGCATTTCACAAGCGTTATCCTTATTTCTGATTGAGACATACTCCACTTTTCATCCTCTTCTGCTCCGGTTATACGTATACTGTGTTGCCATTTGCACTTTGAAAAGCATTGCCTTCTTCTGCTTTCTAGGGTGGTGGGAGTACTTTCCCCAGAGTCTCTCAGAAGTATGACTGTATAAGCTTGGCATGGTGGTGCACGCTTGTAATTCCAGTACTTGGGAGGCTGAGACAGGAGGATCACAGGTTCGAGACCAGCCTCAGCTACTTAGTGAGGCCTCCACAACTTAGTGAGACCCTGTTTCATAATAAAGAATAAAAAATGGGGCTTGGGGTGTAGCTTAGAGGTAGAATACTTCTGGGTTCAATCCCCAGTACCGCAAAAAAAAAAAAGCGTTTCTGTCTTTCCTTCAGCAGTGCAGACCTCTGATGATCAGCTGTGACTTTCCCATGACCATGGTCCCTCTGTTAGTACTAACACAATGATAAAAGCCATCATGATCTTCTGATGAATATTCACTGAACATCATGTACTGGATGTGAAAGTGCTTCATGTGAATTAGCTCCTGTGTGCCTTACAATCATCTGTGAGGTGTGGGCACTGTGATTGTCTGCTTTACAAATGAAAACTGAGGCCAAGAATGGCTCATTGTTCTTTCAAAGAAGTAGCAGAGCAGGGACACTATGATAAATGTCACATTATTTCAATAATTTTGCTTTGTTGGCCTAATAATACTTTTCTTATGCAATTGTACATGCCCTAAAAGAAGAGTAATAAGAAAGAAATAAATTATGATTGCTAATATACAGAGTCATTCAATTTTTATAAGCTATTAATTTGTATTTTGCAAGTTGTGGCCAAGATTAAAGTCTAACAGATAATAATCTGTTATGCAAATCATAAGATAGATTCTCCTTAAGAAAAATAAAGTTTAATATTTTATTTTTGTTTCATATACCAAATATATCCAGGCACACTTGTTTCAGATATTTTTGACTGTTATCACATTTAAAGTATATTTGCAGCTGGGTGTGGTGGCGCATGCTTGTAATCCCACTACTTGGGAGGCTGAGACTGGAGGATCCAGGTTTGCAGCCAGCCTCATCAACTTAGTGAGGCCCTCCGCAACTTAGTGAGACCCTGTTTCAAAATAAAGAATAAAAAACAGGGCTGGGGATGTAGCTCGGAGAATGCCCTTGGGTTAAATCCCTGGTACCACCAAAATATATATATATATATATATATATATATATATATATATATATATATTTGCATAAGTTGCAGATAAATTTTTATATGCAAGTTGTTGTGTTTATTTGCGAGTTTAAGATTTTTACAGCTGTGATAATAATTAAACTGACTAAACTGAGCATAATACATTTTTTTCAGAGAAAAATAGCTTAGTGTTACAAATGCATCAACTTTTGACTCAATGATACTTTGAAAGGCAATAATTTTCAGTGGTATGGCTATTAACCAGAAGATTACACAAAGGCAGTTCTAAGGAATGTTTGCATATTACAAAGACAGGAATTACATTATATATGATTTCTAATTCTTTTGAGTGGATTTGGATACATCTGAAACCTATATATATGTAGGTCTGATGTCATTAGATATCATGGGTGTGACCTGTACATTGTTGTTTGCATCTGAAATTAGTTTGCAAATTGACTTTTAAATCTAAGCAAACCAGCAATTTAAATAGGCTTTTGGTTTGTATCACCAGCATATCTGCTAGAACCGAATAAGTAGACCAGATAAGTAGCGTTGCTTGTTGAATATGTGGCCGAGTTCATCCTGCTCCTGTGTCTGTGTGTCCTTCTGTGGGAGGTAGCCTCATCAGTAAAGGGCTGAATTCTAAATGTATTAACTTTTTAATTCATGAACGCTATTGAAAGATATTTTTAAATACTTGGGATATTGCAGTCAAGCAGCTGAAATTCCTTGGAGGTTAAGGCACATTATGTACATTTTGAGAAGTAAATATGCATCTGATATTTTAGGTAAACACTCATAATATTATATTGTACCCATTGAATTCCTTGATGAATAATCTATAAATGTGTGTAAGTGTTAAGATTGTCAGAGTTAGTTACAATTCAAAAGGGTTTTCAGAACCTAATTATATATCCTGGAGTAGTCTATTAATTTTATTTCATTTTACGTTTCATTGCAGAAAAACCAATTGAAAAACTGATGTGTAATTTCCAGAAAATATTTTAAAATATTTTAAAAGTGATAAAAATTATAAGGGATATTGGAAGAATATTAAAAATTTAAAGATTATAAAATTTTTGTCATAAAACTTTTACAGAATATTGAGAGATGAAAATTTAGAGAATAGCAAAATATAAATATGAAATTTTTAATGTGTATTGAGTTGCCATGGACTCCATTTATCTGTTGGTGGTGTCCTGACCATATACCTACCAGTCACTTTACTACAGCCTTTAGTCACCTATCCCAGTATGGCAACTAGTTTTTATTGATTGTTCTTTTATCCTTTTATCAATTACCTAAAATATGTGTCACTTGGATTGTAAGTTAATATTTGATACTTCAAGCTGGGCACAGTGGCACACGCCTGTAATATCAGCACATGGGAGGCTGAGACAGGAGGATCGCAGGTTTGTGGCCAGCATCAGCAACTTAGCGAAGCCCTCAAAAACTTAGTGAGACCCTATTTAAAATTTTTTAAAAAATTAGAAATGTAGCTAGAACTGTGGCTCAGAGGTATTCAGAATGCCTCTGGGTTAAATCCCCAGTTATCCCCCCCAAATTGATATTTTAGTTTTGCGAAATATTTGACCACTGTCATCTTTGGCCAGTATCTCGTATACACTTTGATGCCTGTGCACATGAAACTTCACAGTATGTCAACCATACAATTAGTAAATTCTCTGGCTACATTTGTAGTAAAATAACCTGGAAGGATTTCTCTACATTAGAGTACCTCTACCTCCCACCATAATAAACAATACTTTTTCCAAATCTACTTCTGTTCCTATATATTTACATTTTTTTGGCATGACTCAAATTGCTATATTGTAGTCGACTAGGTGCTCTGTGAGTAGATTATTTTTCTTCTTAAAAAGTGGACTGGGCATTATTTTAATAATGTTAAGTAAATCCTAAGTGTACTTTTGAATAGGTAAATTGGTTTCACCAATGCTCTCTATGAAGAACGTGTCTTCCCTGTGCCTCAGGGCCTTGGGCTGAAGGCTGCTTCTTCGATTTCAGATAGGGCTAGAAAACCTGTCACTATGGCTACCAGAATTTGAATTTGCTGTTATCAGGGGGGAGCTTTTAAATTCCCAAGCCACTCAGACATTGAATCCATCAACTATATCCGTAACTGTGCCTATGGGAGCCAGGAGGAAAGCCCTGTTGATTTTAGTATTTTCCCCTATTCAGGTTGGCAGATAGGATGGCTTGTTATCTTTTTTTTATCTCTCTACAAAAGAAGGTAATCTCATAAGTAATACAATACTTATCTTTAAAAATATACAGTTCTTCAAGCTCCCTTCCATACTGCTGCTGGACTTGGTTATATAAAGCAGACACTGTGTTTGTCTCCTGAAGAACCCACCCATGGTCCCACAGTGCCTTGAAAGTCCAGCTGCCTGGGCCGAGCGTGCACTGACCTTTGGATCTGCCCTGCCACCCCCGTGCGTTGTCTTTGCCCCGTCACCCTGTGGACATTCTGAGTCCCATCACATGAAACTGTTATTAAAGGGTTCCAGCCGCACCAGGTGATTACATTGCTCTGTCTTTGCATGAGCTGATGTGTCTCTCCTGAGCATGCTGGCCACCTCTGTCCATCTGTGAGTTCTCAAAAGTTGCCTTTCCCCACCATCCTGGCAGCTCTGCCAGGATGCCCTGAGTCTCCTTCATGTCTTTATCTCAGAGGCCAAGTACATCTCTATCAACAAATGTTGGAAATAAATGGTGGTTATCACCCACTTATTTTCCTTATTAAAGAGATTAGAAGAGATAGGTGTGGTGGCTCATGCTTGTAATCCCAGTACTTGGGAGGCTGAGATAGGAGAATGGAAGTTTCAAGGCCAGCCTCAGCAATTTAGCAAGGCCCCCTCCACAGCTTGCTGAGACTCTGTTTAAAAAAAAAATAGAAACAGGGCTGGGGGTGTGGCTCAGAGGTGAGAGAGAGAGAGAGAGAGAGAGAGAGAGAGAGAGAGAGAAGAAGAAGAAGAAGAAGGAGGAGAAGGAGGAGGAGGAGGAGGAGGAGGAGGAGGAGGAGGAGGAGGAGAAGGAGGAGAGAGAATAGACATATGTTAAGAAATTGGAGTAATTTACCCCAAATAATGACTTTTTCAAAGATAATTATTTGTTGATAAGAGATTAGAAGCTTCCTGACTGTATTTTATATTTATGTAAGTGTACCAGATTTGCTTGAATTCCACATACTACATTAGGGTCCTTAGATGTATTGCTTAATATTACAATGACCAATTGGGGTAGATTTCATGCATATTTTAAAAGAATAAAGTAAGGATGTTCAGAAAAGATAAGGATTTTGCAGTAGTATCCACCTAGTAAATGAAAGATTGCATATTTTTCGAATGCCACATGTCATCCTTCTTACTCTAGGATATGCTATGTACTATATTTAAAATAAATGATTTATTTTGATTTTTTGAGGATTTATCATGAAGCCATATTAACCTATAGTAATTTCTGTTCAAATGCTATTTCATATGCCTATTTCATGACACTACATAGCAGACAGGAATGGGTACCTAAGGTCTGCTTTTCTCAGGATGATGAAAATCTTCAAAGAAAACAAAATTGTACAGTTTTAAAGCACATACGTCTGGATGTTTCTATGGAATAAACAATATATGGCCTTTTAA
>PVJS01016036.1:0-38032 GCA_004027185.1 Glis glis
TTTTTTTGTTTTTTTTTTTTTTTTTTTTTTTTTTTTTTTTGCAGTACCAGGGATTGAACGCAGGGGCGTTCTACCTCTGCGCTATGCCCCCGGCCCTATTTTTTTTATACTTTATTTTGAAACCAGGTCTCACGAAGTTGCGGAGGGCCTCACTAAGTAGAGAGAGCGAGAGAGAGCGAGAGCGAGAGAGAGAGAGAGAGAGAGCAAGAGAGCTGAGGCTGGCCGCGAACCCGGATCCTCCGGTCTCCGCCTCCCAAAGTACTGGGATTACAAGCGTGCACCACCACGCCCTGTGCTTAGTTCAAGCTTTTAAGAAGACTGGCAGTTTCTGCTTCCTTCCGAGTCTCCTCCAACATGAGCTGCCAGTCATGTGAATAAGCCACATTGGATGGTCCTGCTCAGTGGCGCCCCCGATGGCCACAGCCAGCATTGCATGAAACAGAAGAACCCCCCCCCCCAGCTGAGCACAGCCAAATCATAGGCTAAATTGGCTCATAGATTTAACAAGATGCCTGTTGCTTTAAGCCACTAAGTTTGGGGACAGTCTGTTATGCAGCAAGCCAAAATATGGCATACCCATTGATGAGATTGTTATATACTTATTTACTATTTTTTAAAATAGTAATCATTCTATACTATCAAATGGGAATTAGAAAAATACAGACCACAGCTTGCTGCCTATTTTGGTACAGGCTTCTTGAGGAGAATGCTTTTTACATTTTTAAATGGCCAGAGGGGAAATAAAAGAAGAATATTTGTGACCTGTGCTGGAATATTCTATGAAATTCAAATTGCAGTGTCCATAAATAAAGTTGAATTGGAACACAGGAATGATCGTTCGTTTATGTATCGTTCATGGCTACTTCCTCACCATGACAATGGCAGAATCACACAGTGGCAACAGAGACCATGTGGCCCACAGAACCTAACCTGTTCACTCTGTGGCCCCTTACGGGAACCTGTTCACTCTGTGGCTCCAGAACATCAAATATGTCTCACCACTTTGAACTTAAAACCCTGCATACAAAGATTCCTATATGTTCCCAAGCACTTATTTACTTAGTCTACTAAATTTAAAAAAAAACAGAACATTATGATCTGGGCGTGGTGGCACATACCCATAATCCCAGTACTTGGGAGGTCAAGACAGGAGGATTGCAGGTTTGAGACCAGCCTCAGCAGCTTAACAAGACCCTCAGCAACTTAGTGAGACCCTGTTTCAAAATAAAAAAGTAAAATAGGGCTGGGATTATAGCTTGGAGGTAGAACATGGCTGGGTTCAATCCCTGGGACCAAAAACAAAAGAAAACAATCATGGACTTTTTTGCTTATGTATTTACTTGAAAGTTTTAAGAAAAGCCGTGCGTGGTGGCGCACGCTTGTAATCCCAGTACTTGGGAGGCTGAGACAGGAGGATTGCAGGTTTGCAGCCAGCCTCAGCTACTTAGTGAGGCCCTCTGCAACTTAGTAAGACCTGGTTTCAAAAAAAATAAAGAATAAAAAATAGGGCTGGGGGTATAGCTTGGAGGTAGAATGCCCCTGGGTTCAATCTCCAGTGCCGCAAAAAAAAAAAAAAAAAAAAGGAGAGAGAGTTTGAAGAAGTGTAAAAGTAGCCAGACATTGCACTAAAATTGGACAAATTATAGGAAGAATTCTAAGAAAGCATTGGAGGAGAGATCAAAATGGAGCTCGCTGATGATGAGAAGGAAGAGAATAAGGACTAGAGAGGAGCCCCAGCTGCGCAGGGACACCCCCTGAGGCTAGCTCAGCATCCCTGCAGCCTGTCTCCTCCCATCCTCTCCACCTCCAGGCTCCTGCCCACTGCAGGGGGCTATACCAGCTGTTCAATCCTCATCCCTTGCCCACCTCCCCACCTCCTTCTACCTGCCCCACTTGGCAGCGCCCCCTCATGAACAGGGCAGCATTCACTCCCTTCTGCATGCTCTGCAGCCCCCCAAGATCCACCTGCCCTGTCATATGGTTGAGACCCATTTACTTGACCTTCTGCTCCCTGGACTGGATGCACCTCAAGGAGGGTCTCTGGGCCCCCAGGGGAGACAAAAGAGCCCAGCTGCTGAATGAAGGAGCCTGCGGCCCAAATCCCCAAGGCACAGGACTCAGGGATACAACATCCCCTCCCCACATCCCACCAGCCAGACTAGGGCTGCAGAGAAATCAGGGCCCCTCCCAATGGGTGGACACGTTCAAGGCCAATGCTGCGCTGCTGCCACCCTCGCCCGGCCCCTAGCAGGCCTCTGGCTGGGCAGGAGCAGCTGACGGAGTCGCCTCCCGCTAACCAGCCTGGAGCATACAACCCCGATCTAAGAGAACAACAAGCCCATTCAGGGCGCAGGGCCGGGTGGGCCCCGCTTTCAGGTGCATGATCTCACCTCACGGAAACCCGGCGGGCCTGCCAGAGGCCCCGGGAAGCCTTTGATGACCCAGCGTTGAGGACACAAATCACTGGCTCCCAGACCTCCTGGGCCTGGCCGGCACCCCACTCCTGGACAAATGTTTGCACCCAAAAAGGGGCCCAGGTGGGAGCTTGGGAGGGGTGGAACCACACGGGCGGACAGGCAGCCAGCATGTCCACTGGCTGAGCAGCTCTGGCAAAGCTCACTGGTGGCATCAGACATACAGCACCCCAGACCTGTGGCCCCACACACTGGGCCCAGCTGGGGCTGGAGCTGAATAGACTTTGGTCCCAGCCTGGCCTGTGTCAGGGCTTTGTCCTGTACCCTGATGGCCACCAGTGCCCTGGGAGGCAAAGAGACCAGCCAGGGGGAGCAGTTGGCTCCATCTTGGGTGGAATCTGCCAGAACTTTATGGCCTGAAGCTTGCTGGAGGCCCTACTTTTTTCTTTCTTTCCTTCCTTCCTTCCTTCCTTCCTTCCTTCCTTCCTTCCTGTCTTTTTCATTTTTCATTTTTTGGTACTAGAGATTGAACCCAAGGGTACTGTACCTCTGAGCTATACCTCCAGTCCTTTTTATTTATTGTTTAATTTTTTTTTTTTTTTGCGGTACCGGGGATTGAACCAGGGGCGGTCTACCTCCGCACTACACCCCCGGCCCTATTTTTTATACTTTATTTTGAAACAGGGTCTCACGAAGTTGTGGAGGGCCTCACTAAGTAGAGAGAGAGAGAGAGAGAGAGAGCTAGCTGAGGCTGGCCGCGAACCCAGATCCTCCGGTCTCCACCTCCCAAAGTACTGGGATTACAAGTGTGCGTCACCACGCCCGGCTGTTTTTTAAATTTTGAAATAGGGTCCTGCTAAATTTCTGAGGCTGGCCTTGAACCTGCAATCCTCCTGTTGTAGCCTCCCTGGAGGCCCTACTTTTCTGAGAGCTCAGCAGAGCATGTCCTAGAGCCAAACTGACCCTGAGGAAATGGAACCCAGATGGCCAAGGACACCACTGCCCTCTGCCCCCTTGGCATGGCTCCTTGGTTCCACCCACAAAGGCCAGCTGGCAGCTTCTGGCTTTTCCAAGTACTACAGGGCGGGAGTCCAAGACAGGGTACTCACTGGCCTGTCACTGTGTCCAGCAGTGGCCTCTGTCATCACCTCTGTGGATGGCAGCAGGGGCCTCCCATCCGCTCCCTGCAGGGAAGTCAGAGCCGCAGTGCCCCATGGGCCCCAGCCTGGGGAATCCCAGGTCCTGCCTCCTGACCCTGACGCTCTCGGCTTAGGCCCTGCCTCCTGCTCAGCCTCCGTTGACAAGGATGCTGCCGAGGACATTGGCCACACTGACGGCAACGCGACAGGCTATCTGCTCCTCCTGCTCTGGCCGGCCTGCTCATCAATGTCCAGGCCGGCTTCCTCCTCTCGCAGCTTCTCTCTCCTCCACGGCCCCCTGGACTCTGCTTAGCCGTGCCATGGGCTATTCATGGATGTGTCCACTCCTCTCTGAACAAGAGCACTGCTCCCTGCTCAAGGGCAGAGGCCGGGTGTGAGCCTGCTCTGACTCCCAGGGCCCCACATGAGCCTGGTCCAAGGAGGGACCCCAGTCTGTGGTTTACAAAGAGACTATTGCAGACAGGACGTCCCTGGTCAGCAGGAGGACAGCCAGGTGCAACCGTAGAGCAGAAAGATGCAGGCTTTGAGGGAAGACAGCCCTGCACAGCTGTGCCCTTGGACAAGTATCTCAATTTCTCTGAGCCTTAGTTTCCCCATCTTCAGAATGGGGATATAAGCACCCATTCCCCTGCAAAACAGCATGGTGACAGGAGGCTAAACACAGCATCAGAGGTTGATCACATGAGGCTCCAGCATAAGGGCCAGCACGCAGGTGCTCAGAACAGGTCAGTTCCTCCAGCTCCAGTGCTCCCATCGCCTGCCCTCAGTCCCTAGTTCTAGGAGGCCAACCTGAGCTGGAGGCAGGAGCCTTCATGGCAGGTAATAGGAAGAGCACTGGATCCAGAGTCCTCAGCCCTGATTTTGTGCCCTTTCTGCCGCTTCCTGACTATGTGACCAAAGGCAAGATGCTTTTCCTCTTGGAGCTTCGGCTTTCTCGTCTGTAAAATGGAACCTGGTCCACCTCTCAGGTGGTGGCAGGCCCGAACCTCAGAGTGGAGATCCAACTTCCTCATAGACTCACGGGCTATGTGCCAGGTGACCTAGGCCCCTCAGCACTCGGTGACAGGGAGCTCGCCCCTCACTGGCAGGTTTGCCTAGACATGGCCCTGGCCCAGGGGAGCCTGCCTGGCCAGTGACCCAGGGAGGGTCTTCAGCCCCCGGCTGGGGCTGTTGTGGGCCCAGCCTGACCTGAGATGTCATCCAAAAGTCTCCCAAGGCCGGGCGTGGTGGCGCACGCTTGTAATCCCAGTACTTGGGAGGCGGAGACCAGAGGATCCGGGTTCGCGGCCAGCCTCAGCTACTTAGTGAGGCCCTCCGCAACTTCATGAGACCCGGTTTCAAAATAAAGGATAAAAAAAAAATAGGGCCAGGGGTGTAGCTCAGAGGTAGAATGCCCCTGGGTTCAATCCCCGGTACTGCAAAAAAAAAAAAAAAAAGTCTCCCAAGTTGGACAACGGGGTTCTAGGATGCCCACTTTCCCTTTGATCTGCATGTACCCAAGCCAGCTCAGGCCTCCAGTTTTAGAGGAGATTCATACCTGCCCATAGGCACCTGATGAAGGCCAGGGGAATAGCAGGAAGAAGAACCCGAAATAAACAGAACAGATGCAGGCATCTCTGGGAGGGGGGCTTCGTGTAGCAGAGGCCCACGTGGACCAGGAGCAGGCGGGACCCCTGGGATGTCCAGGGATCCTGTGCCTCATCCTGAGTCCTGGGCCCTTCCGGCCCCCACCATGGCAGCCAGGAAGCTGCCTCCTTGGTTAATCTGGCCCCTGGGTGGGGCAGGCTGAGGAGAGGAAGGGGTATGCTTAGGGAGTATTGGAGCCAGAAGTGGCTAAAGGTATAATTCGATCCCATGTGTGGCCCAAGAAGTCAGGGATCGCAGAGAAAACGAGGTGCTCAGGCCCGCGTGCCCAGCAGGGACAGGTCAGGACTACAGAAGGACATTTCTTCCCACTGCCACCGTTGTCATGGGTGGATACCTGGGTTTCTGAGTGTGTGGTTGGACCAGGCTGTGCACCCACCCCTGGAGGCCCAGGAGGAGAGGAAATCCCAGGCAGACAAGTTTGAATGGGGCCCTGATGGACAGGCCCCTCCTGGCTGGGTCTCCCTCCCGGCTAGGCCCCAGGACTCCCGCAGCCTCCAGCCTGGATGTCTGCAAACATCCCTGGGCTCCCTCATTCCTCACAGTGGGGTGGCAGTAGGATGTCCTCCCAGGAATGCGGGAGGGTTGCAGGTGAACACGCAGTACCCAGAGTTCAGCGGCTGGCTGCTCTGAAAGCGTCCGCTGCTATTTTAACAGGAAACTTACAGTCATCGAGGTGAAGGAGCCTGCCCTGCCGTCCAGCAATAGTTGAGGCAGCCAGGACTCACATTCAGTCTTGTTGAACCCTGATGCCCATGCCTACTGCCACAGAGATGCCCAGGTCTAGGAGGTCTTGCTGAAGCCGGAGCCGGCCAGGCTGCTCAGCTGTCAGTAGATGGCGCTGTGGGGCCATAACGGCTGCTCTGGATGCAGGAACCCGGTGACAAACAGGTCTGGCAGACTGGGGTCCCCCAGCCCAGGGCCAGACCTTGAAATAGGCACTACCCCAGGAGGAGGATACCACTCACCCCGTCTCTCTGATGAGGGCTATGAGGGCCCAGAGAGGCTAAGGCACTGGCCTAGAGGGCACACAGCCAAAGGGGCAATACTAGGGCTTCCTTACTCCAAATGCTCCCACTGAAATCCCCAGCCCTGACACCATCACCCCCACCACCCACACTCCCCAGTCCCCCACTTTCAAGAGGCATAATTAGTCTCTGGAGCTTGACTGGATCCAAGAGTGCCCTGCCTCCTCCCCCTCCCCCATGGCTGGATATGCTGACAAAACTAAAAAGTCACCAGCTTTTCCTTTTTTGTGTGTGTGTGGTATTGGGGGTTGAACCCAGGGGTGTTCTACCTCTGAGCTACACACCAACCCTTTTTAATTTTTTTTTTATTTTGAAAACAGGGTCTCACTAAGTTGCTGAAGGTTTCACTAAGTGGTTGAAGCTGGTCTTGAACCTGTGATCCTCCTGTCTCAGCCTCCCAAGTACCAGGATCATAGGCGGGCCCCACCATGTGCCCATCTTGAAGCCTCCAGTTTTGAAGCTAAGCCCTGGATTAGGGTGCTCCAGGCTGGCCTCTCCTTCCCACCCCATTGCTAGGCCCGTGCCCACTAGCCACTCCGGTCCAGCGCCCTGTGGCAGCACAGAGAGGTCTGGGGCATCCTGAGGGCAGGACAAGCTCTGCCTAACACAGTCCCTCCCCAGGATACCCTCTGCCCGGTAGAAGAGTCCCAGGTCCCCCCATGACCGATACAGGCCTGAAATCCCGCCTTCCAGCCCCTGATCATCACCCAAGAGGCCACATGTTAACGTATTATCCCCTCACCCCCAACACACCCCAATACCTCGCACCCCAATAACAGGTCTCAGGCACGAATGCTTCCAAGCATGTTCCGGGGTGCGGCGTGACAGGTGATGAGTAGGCTGTGGGAGGCCTGCGCTGGGAGAGCCCGCTCCCTCGGGCTCACTCCCTGTCTGTTCACAGGCACTGGGGTGGCCCCAGGGTCCTTCTGGTCCAGCTGCCGTGGCTCTGTGAGTCTGTTGGTCCCCAGTGTGCCCGGTGTTGGGCCAGGGGGATTACAGACCCCAGTCTTACTGCCTGAGGAGCAGCAGACTGTCCCATCCCTGCCACGTGGTCACCAGCCCTGGCTTGCATACCTCCAGTCACGGGCAGTTCACTCCCTAGAGAGGTACTTGTCCCTGTGATATCTCAGGCTGGCAGAGAGCCCTTCCTCGGAGCAGTCCAACGGCTGGGCCCTCCCGGTCCCAGTCACATGCCCGGCCGTGCCTGCTGGGCACCTGAGCCAGTGTTGCTCTGCCCCAGACAGGGTGAGCAGGACTATTCTCTCTCTCTCATCCTCACTGAGGCAGCTCCACAAATGAAGTCTCAGACGCGTGAACTCCTCTGGCCCCACGTCCCTCTGCTGGGTGACCTCAGCTTCTGGTCAGCCATGCCTGCTGACCCCAAGGGGAGAGGCTGGCATCAAAGCACTGGGCTTTGGACAAATAACTGGGTGGCCTCAGCTGAACACATAGGGGGTAAGCATGAGAGAGAGTCCGAGCCACACTGAGCTGGGAGAGGCCAGGCAGGAAGAGGGCAGGTGGGTGGGGCTGTAGGTATGGTCCCAGGCAGGCTTCTGGAACATTCCAGATGCCATGTGCAAAGTGCTGTGTGCAGAGTGCCCCTCGGTGCCACTTCAGCAGCACGGAGCTGGCCCCTGAGTCATCAGGGAGTTTGGCTTCGGGAAGATCGACTCTGAGTTTATGTTCGTGCCGGGCCACAAACCCTGCATGGCTGGAAGCCTGTCTGTCTGTCTGCATGACTGACTGTCTGTCTGTCTGTGAGCAGTCACACTCCCCGGCCCCACACTGTCTTTATGGGGTCCAGGATCCAGCCTCTTTGTTCAAAGAGATTTGGGCTCAAGATTGAAAGCTGACTCAGTGAGGAAGGTGCACAGGTTCTGGAATCCATGTTCCAGAGAATTCTAGAACATTCGCCTTCAGAACAGCATTTCCTGGCCTTTTGTCTGGAATTCAGTTTTTCTAAAAGCTCAGCGATTTCCATTCCATCTTCATATTTTTCGTCCCTAAATATTGTTTATATTCATCTTTTTCCTGAAATTGCCAAGCATACATACATTTATTTTAAAGAAGGAATATATATATGAAGCTGGGCGTGGTGGCACACGACTGTAGTCCTAGTACCTGGGAGGCTGAGACTGGAGGATCACAGGTTTGAGGCCAGCCTCAGTAACTTAAGCAAGATCCTCAGCAACTTAGCAAGACCCTGTTTCAAAATAAAAAATATAAAGAGTTGGGGGTGTAGCTCAGAGGTAGAGTGCCCCTGGGTTCAATCCCCAGTACCAAACACACCAACAAAAAAAAGTGACAACAAAGCAGCATTGTCCACCTCTAGCCGGCCACCTGGCCTGAGGAAGGCTGTCGGTCCACGCTTGCTCCCTGATTGCTAAGAGGGGCAGCGGGCCAGCCGACCCCAGGACGAGCCTCTCTCTCCTTGATGCAGACAGGAGTGAGCATTTCTGGAAGGAAACCCCTTTTCTACATCTTCTTCTTGGAGACCAGCCATCATCCCCTGCCTGTCTGTAGTTCTCCAGCCCACTCAGTGTATCGCCCTCTCCAGGAAGCCTTCCAGGCTGGGCTGGCATCTCCTCTGTGCTTCCCCGGTTCCTCGGTCCTTCCTGACTTTGTCGTCTGGGTTAATAAGTCACATTTCTGTTCTTGTCACTCCCAATGGCGTAGAGGAGTTCTATTTCTGGTGCGCTCCCCCTCCCCCACTCCCCCTCCAGCCTGTCCATCTCTCTCCACCTTGAATCCTTGTGTCACAATGTCATTGTTGGTCATGGCATCTGCCTTCCACTTGAGCTAGGCCCGGGGGGACCCAGACATCTGTTTTGTCTACCATTGGATCCCCAGGCCTTGGCATCCCGGAAGAAGGATTCATCCTTGACATCAGCACTTAGCATTATCTCCATTTTCCAAATAGGGAAACAGAGTCACAGTGAGGTTAGCGACTTGCCCAGGGCCACCAACCTGGAAGTGGTGAGCCGGAAGCATACTCAGGCTTCCAGAGTCACAGAGGTCCTCACTGCCCTGACTGTCTCTGGCAGGGCTTCTCCCCAGCTCTGATAAGTGAGACCTGAGGGCCTTGTGTGAGATAGAGACCCTCGGGGGCCCCAGAGGTCCAGACCAACCCCCGTCACACCGCTATCCTCGGCCCAGCCCTGGGCTCAACTCGCAGCAGGCATGGAATAGAATGCCCCACTAGGCAGCTCTGTGGGGCAATCTGCTGGGGTGTCCCCTCAGAACCTCACCGCACGCCTTCGCCACCCCCTGAGGCCTGAAATTCCGTGGGGACTTTGTTCTGCTCTGAGGTCTGGTGTCCCAGGCTGAGGATACTCAGCCCCCAACCCCCACCCGGAGCCCAGCCACTTCCTGGCCATGAAAAGGTGCAGTCTCCCCCAGGGTTGCCATGGAGACAGAGTGATGGTGGAGTCAGGCAGGGTCACTGTCCCAGGGGCCCCGCCCTCCTGTGGTCAGCAGAGGCTCCCAAGGAGGCGATTCCCCGCCCAGCCGGCTCCAAGCCCCTGGGGTCCATCCTGGAAGGACCTTCAAAGGACTTGGCCATTCTTGAGTGAGCGCCAGGAGGGAATCTGCTCTCAGAGTCAATTTAGCCAGCCACATGGGTGGAAGGAATTTGCCGTTTCTCTTAACAGCGACCCCCTCATGATTTATACGGGGGCCACTGTCCGAAGGCCCCGGCTGATGGATCCCGAGTGGAAAATGAAATGCCAAGACCCAGGCGTCTCGCTGGGCTAATTACCCTCAATGAGACGCAGCTGGCTGGGGGAGCCGGCGGGCCAGGGCAGGGCCAGCTCCCCACGCCGAGCTCCTGAGCATCCCAAGGCCACGGCCTGCCTGGGCTGCCTCCCCCTCCCCTCCCAGGTCCAGTCAGGGGCCACCAAGAATTCTGGGAGGGCCAGCTCATGAGACAGGTCCCCTTTGACACAACATGGCCATCAGGCAGGCCCAAAGATGGCCACGGCCTTGAGTTTGCTGCTGGCCTGGGAGCTGGGGGTCCTTGAGACCCCAAGGGTCACGGGGTTCCAATCCGCTTACAGGGAGACTGAGGCCTAGACAGACAGGACAGGTCCTGTGGAGGCCTGGGGAAGGTTCCTGCCAGGCACAGCCCCAGTCCCAGCCTCTGGCCCCCGGTGACCTCTGGGAGGTCACAGCCATGGAGCTGCCTCCAGATGACTCACAAGAGGTCAGGGTTGGCTCTCTGCACCTCCTGAAGTCTGTCACGTGTTTTACAAGAGTCTACTATGTGCCAGGCCCATGTGGGATGCTGGGGGTACCGTGGTGAGCAAAATCTAACCTGATCCCTACTCTCAGCAGAAGGCAGCACTGTAGGGAGACAGACACCATCTTAACAGCTCCCAACAAAAGCATTTGGTGTCCTGCAAGCACTCAGAGAGAGACTGACCTGTTCCAAGCATCTAGGTCTAAGCATGTGCCACTAAGCTGAGACCAGAAAATGGAGTAGGTAGAACAGGTAAGGGAAGGGTTTGCTGGGCAGGACAGTGTTCCAGGCAGAGGGAACCGCATAAGCAAAGGCCCTGTGGCTGGAGGAAACACAGGGCATTTAAGGAAGCAAATGAAGCTGTGCAGCAGGAGCCCAGAGCCCAGGGGACAGTGGTTACACATCAGGGAGGCCTTCAAGGGTGCTTGTACCTTTAGAAAGATGATTCAAGAGCCATGCATGGCGGCACACACCTGTAATCTCAGTACTTGGGAGGCTGAGACAGGAGGATCAAGACCAACCTCAGCAACTTAGAGAGACCCTCGGCAACTTAGCAAGAACCTATTTCAAAATAAAATATAAAAAGGGTTGGGGGTGTAGCTTGGAGGTAGAATGCCCCTGGGTTCAATTCCAAAAAGGAGAGAAGGAAAGAGAGAGAGAGAGAGAGAGAGAGAGAGAGAGAGAGAGAGAAAGATGATTTCAGGTCAGGACAGATGGTGTGTCCATCAATACCACATCCTACCTACACAGCCCGGTCCCCACCCCCCATCCTGGCCTCTCCCTCTTGGGATCACCTCTGTCCATCTCTCTGGCTTTCAGGAGCCTCAGCCCCCATCCCTGGAAGGTCAACTCTATGGAGCATCCCAGTCACCCAGACCAGAGGAGGACCCGGGGGAAGGGGACCCATCTGGGGGCCAGGCAGAGCCCACCCAGGCCTTGCTGGAGACATGGATGGAGACAAGAGGGAGCCAGGCCTGCGGCAGAGGGAGAAAGGAACCTTCTAGAATCCCTACCCTCCTCTTTCCTGGACCACTCTGTCCTGGGCCAGGTGCACCTCTCTCTCTTACCTCCGAAGGGAACAGGTGCTCAGGAGGAGGGGTAGAGTCATGTAGGCAGAAGGCAGGGGAGGGGGCCCAGGTCAGGGGCAGCCAAGACCTCCATGGAACCCCAGCTTGGGAAAGAGGGGCCTCCAGCAAGCAGTACTGTGGAATTCCAAGAGTGGTAACCGCTGGAGTCCCACAGCCACCAGCAGCCTCACACCGGCCTCTGAGTCACTCTCGTGGCACACCCCACCCTGCAGCCTCCAAGCAGAGGCCCTTGAGGTCAAGGCAGAATGTCACTGGTTTTATTGATGGCCCCTGGCCCCGGGACAGAGGAGGTACATGTGAAAGGATGGTTGAAGGACAGAGGGATGAATGAGACAAAAGCCCCCAGCCTCCCATCAGAGCCTCCTGGAGCCCTGCTGGTCTCTCCACTGGCTACCCCTGTGTCCTGGGGGGTGCTGGGCTCCTGCAGATGGCAGGCTTAGCTGTTGGGGAGCAGGGCCTCGGGCAAGCAGGTGCTCATGGCCTGGGGTGCCAACTCCCTCTACCCAGCCTTGGCTCGGCCAGGTTCTGTGGGACATGAACAGGTCTGACAAGTTCGTTAGCAGCAGAGACAGGGCTCAGTCCATGATTTCCAGGAAAGCCAGAGTCTTAGAGAGCAAGAGGGAGCCGGGCCTGCGGCAGAGGCAGGGAGGAACCTTCTAGAATCACTACCCTCCTCTTTCCTGGACCACTCTGTGTCCTGGGCCAGGTGCACCTCTCTCTCTTACCTCCAAAGGGAACAGGTGCTCAGGAGGAGGGGGAGGAGGAAAGGAGATCTGCCTCTGTGGCCAGGAGGTTGGGGAGACCTGCTCTTCCTAAAACACTGGGATCTTGGTGTGACCCCCCCCACCTCAACCCACCCCCACGCCCCACCACGTGGGGAGCCAGTGCGGGCTGGAGCTTGCGGATACAGACCTAAGGCTGGGCTGCCTGGTTCTGCTCCCAGCTCTACCACGGACCTCAGGCAAGCTCTGTGCCTCAGTTTCCTTCGCAGCTCTCCTATGGATGAGATGAATATGTCTGCATGCCACCTTGGCCTGGGGGGCAGCACCTCCAAACCCATGTAGCCGGCATGTCTTCCCCTCATCCTTGACCTCATCAAGCCCTCCGGCCCTCAGCGCCAGTCTCCCAGCCTGCCCCTGACCCAGGTCTCTTCAGGGTCCTCCTGCTCCTGGTCAGCGCCTGCACAGGCCCACTCAGACCCCCCGCTCTCCCTTGCATGCTCCTCGAGTCTCAGAGCTGTAGACACGGCATCCAGCCACCTCCTGCGCCGCTCTCCTGTGCCGCTCTCCTGCGCCGCTCTTCTGCGTGCTCAAAGGACCACAAACTGAGTTCAGCCTCTCTCCCAGAGGCCCTCCTCTGGGTACCATGTGCCAAAGGCCACCAAAGCCATGACTCCTCCCATACCCCTCAGTCTCAAGGGCTTTGCACCCTACCTCCTCAGCATGACATCCTCCTTCTCTCTCTCTCTCTCTCTCTCTCTCTCTCTCTCTCTCTCTGTCTTTTTCTTCTTTCCTTCCTTTCTATTGGGATATAACACATATGTAATAAAGTGCACAAATCTGTTTTTGTGTGTGTGTGTGCAGTACTGGAGATTGAACCTCAGGGTGCTCTACCTCTGAACTACACCCTGGCCCTTTTTAAATTTTTTATTTTGAAACAGAGTCTCGCTAAGTTACTGTGCACTGGCCTCAAACCTGCGATCCTCTTGTCTCAGCCTCCCAAGTACTAGGATTACAGTCCTGCACCACCATGCCCAAAGTGCACAAATCTTAATGGTACACCTCGATGATCTTTCACATATATTTACATCTGAGTTTCTAGACACGGGGTGCAAGAAGGATGGGCAGTGACTCCTAATGGATTTCTTTTAGGGGTGATGGAATATTCTGAATGTAGATAGTGGTGATGGTTACACAACCTCATGAATGTACTCAAAGCCACTCTAAAATGGTGAATGTTATAATATGTGAATTATATCTCAATAAAAAGGGGCTTTTTACAGTATGCAAGAGTGTCTTTATTCTTCCCTGTGACATAACGTGTATGAGCATCACCCACGTTGTGTGTGTCCATAGCTTATTCTACTGCAGTGCATTATCCCCGCGTGGGAATAGGCCATCACTTATTTATCAGTTCTGCTCTGATGAGCGTTTGTGTTGCTTTCCACTTGGGACTATCATAAATCTGTAAATTTCTGCACATGTCCTTTGAAGGACCTGTGATGAACATTTCTGGTTATATGTACCTAGGAGTAGAATTGCTGGTGAGGATATGCATATTATTCATTTATTTGTGTGTGTGTGTGTGTGGTACTGGGGATTGAGTCCAAGGGCATTTGACCTCTGAGCTACACTCCAAGTACCCCCTTTTTTTCTGAAACAGGGTCTCGCTAAATTGCTGAGGCTGGCCTCGAATCTGTGATCCTCCTGTCTCAGCCTCCCCAGTACTGGGATTACAGGCATGCACCACCATGTCCAGCTTGTCTTTTCCCATTCTTAATCCCTTCTTTTGGTGAGTAGAAGTTTGTAATGTTGATAAAGTCCAATTTATCCACTTTTTGTTTTATGTTCGGTGCTACGTGCATCCTGTTGGAGCAATCTTTGCCCACACTTTAAGCATCCCTTGAATCTGTCCCTCCGCCCCTCCAGCTTTGCCTGTGTCCAGGTCCTTGCTGCCAGGTTGCTCCTGTCTGCTCTGTCCTCCTCCCCACCAATGTCCTGCCCCACTCTCTGCCCCCTCCGACCATCTTCCTCACTGCGGTCAGCCCGATCCGCCTGCTCACACAGGTCTGGCATAGACTCTGGCACACACTAGGTGCTCAATAAAAGCTACATAAATGAAGGCAGTGTCCTGGGGCCCAGCTGGGGATCATTAAAACTGTCAATTAGTTCTAAACACCAGCTCATCAGGAACAGTTGAGCAAAGCCAGGGAACCAAAAAGTTTCGGAAAAACCAACACGATAGGAATGTTTCGCCGTCTCCCCAGGCGGACCATCAATCACGCAAACTCAGACCTTAGCGTTATTTATTCTTGCTGCAGCCCTGACCCATAGGACAAGGTGAGGCTTTTCCCTGCACACTTGGGCTGCAGGAGTCCCCACCGCTGCCCCCAGCCCACTCTTCACTGACTCCGAGTGTGGGGAGACCCGGGTCTCTTAGTCCTTCTCTTCGCCATGCGTGATGACGTAGCACAGGTTCCTGTAGTCCAGGTTGCCACACGTATCTGGCGGGAAAGCCGCGAACATCTGCTTGACCTGGTGAGGGAGGAGGGTGTCAGCCTGCACCGCGGTTTATTGGGGGCCAGACCAGGGGATCGGGGTCCCCTGAGAGCTCACACTTACCTCCTCCTCGCTGAACCGGTCTGCCTGTGTCATGAGTTTCTCTTTGATGCTACAGGATGAAAAACAGTCATGTCTAGGGGGAAGGGCTGCTCCAGGTGGACATGCAGATTCCAGGGGTGATGGGGACGGGGAAATCCTGGCCCAGGGGGACACCAACCTGGGGCTGATGCTCCCAGTCCTTGGGCGCCTCTCTGAGCTCCAGCTGCCTCCTCTGTAACCCAGACTCTCTCCACAACATCCGGTGGAGATCAAATGGAATGACCTTGAGACCCCCATCCCGACCTTAGAGCCACTCTGATTCCGATGGAGTGCTAACACTCAGCCTTGGGGTCAATGTGGGGAGACAGCCAGGCCCCCGGGGCCTCTTTGGTCTTGTTCTTGATGCACTCTTTCCGGCAGTGATTTTTGCTGATGCCTGGATAGCATTCCACAGACTCTAAGACTCTGTCCTCAGCCAGGGGTCCAGGAAGACCTGCCCAGGATGGGTCCTCTTGGACCTTGGCTCTTCACAATCCTTGGCAATGAGTACTATGATCCCCCTTTTTCAGAGGGGGAAACTGAGGCCTGGGAGGCCTGGGAGGGCTTAAGACTTGCCCAACATCCCTCTAGAGCAAGGCAGGAACTGGGGACCTGTCCTTGGCTTCCAGAACTGCCAGGGGCCAGAGGCGGGGCTGCATGCAAGGGACTGATGCCCTTGGTGTGTAGGGGCCTCGTGGGGATTAAGGGGGCTGGACTGTCAAGGTTGGTGTGGGAGGGCTGAGCCCAGCCCTGTGCACCCAGAGTGTCCTCTGGCGCCTGCAGTGACAGGCCCCGCTAAGGACCGACACACATTTTCCATTATTTATTTTACTGTGGGACAGTCACAGTTTCCAACTCCCCAAACTGGGGACTTGTCCCAGGCTCTGTTTCAACCAGAGCCTCTTCTGCGGCCTGTCTGGCCAGCAGCCACATCTTCCAGGTCCCATGGCCTGAGGAGGCACCTTCCATTCCCAAACTGGGTCCCAGTGGGTTCCTCCCGGCCCTGACTTCATGCCGGTGGGAAAGAGCAGAGGGGTTGATCCAGGCCATGCCAGGAATGCCCCCGGTGCCTGCTCTGGTCCCCAAGATGGAGGGGGGAGCCCCAGACCCCAAGGGGAGATGAAGAAGGAAGGGGATGCAGCCCTAGAAACCCTCGAAAGTCCCTCTGCACCCTGGGAAGTTTGACTCACATTCTTGGATGACAGCAGGTCAGACTGGACAAACTCACCCCACCTGCACCTCCCTGCCTCAACCCCCCCCCCGCAGGTGGGGATTCTGATGGGCAGAGAAGCCATCTGCCCAGCCTGGTCACCTACAGCACCGCGGTCAAGGCCAGACAGTCTGTGCCTGGGGGAGCCCACCTGCTCAGGGCCGACCCGGGCCCAGCAAAGTTGAGAAGGGACCTCCTGGGCACAGCTCAGAGTCTGCCCAGCCTCCGGGGCCCTGGGCTGGCTACCACCTCCCTACCCTGGCTTCTCTGCCCCTCTGCTCCCACTGGGAGAGCAGGCCACCCGCAGTGGTGCCCCCCCATAACACCAGCCCAGGGACCCACCGGACAGTTGCCCACGACCACCTCCCTCATACACCCCGAGCTGAGCTGGGCGCCTCCCAGGCCCTGCCTCCATCCCCCATGTCCTCAGGCTCTTTCCCCTACCCCGTGTCCCATCAGTGCTGGCCTCTGGCTCTTCCCTGACCTATCTGCCCCTCTCCACCCAAGGTCCACGGGCCTCCTGGGAGCAGCAGGTCTCTCCTCTCCTCCTCCAGGCTGGCCTCTGGGTTGCCCCTGCCTAACTTCTTCTCGGACTCTCCCATGCTCCAGGCCGGGGTGCCAGCCGCCCCACGCAGGCCCTGCCCACCTGTCTGTGCTCAGTCCCTCCCACCCCACCTCCGTGTAACCTCCAGCTCATCAGCCCACATACACCACGCCCTGGTCCTTGGTGCTTTTTGTTCCCACATCTGGAATGCTGTTCCCACCCGAGCTGGGAACCCGTAGTCACCCTTCAAGGGCACCTTCTGCCCCTACCCTCATCCCTACCACCGGGAAATGGGGACACCAAGGCCCAGAGAGAGGACATCAGAAAGGAGAGTGCTGGGTAGCAGCCTCCTGATGCCTGGGCGGAGCCTGGCTGAGTTCTGGGTCAGGGAGGACACTGGGCTGCCCCTCACTCTGACCCTCCCCAGCTCCTTCATCCTCTGAGCCTTCTGGGGAGAAAATCCTAAGAGGAGGACGGGGACTTACAAGTCAGCCTTGACGAAGCCTTTCCCCTCGGTGTCGAACACCTTGAAGGCATGGAGGATGGTCTCCTCGGGGTCCGTGCCTAGAAGCAGCACACACGGGGCAGGAGAGTGACAGGTGGAAAGGCCCCCTCAGAGACAGGTGCCAGGCTGGGGGTGGGGGTGGGTCCCATGGCCCCCAACCCCCACTCCACAGTGAGGGCTGAGCCCGCTTGAAGAGCAGGGAGGATACAGAGAAACAAACAAGAGTAATAATAGACAAAAGGGTAGTTCTGAACAACTGCACGAGGACACCCTGAGTATTCCCTCTGCGTTTAACCCTCCTGACAATCGTCTCTATTTTATAGATGAAGGAACTGGGGCCCAGAGAGGTGAAGTGACGTGTCCAAGGTCTCAGAGCTGGTGCTGCTACATGCTCAGTGAGGTCTTGGGGGGCAGTATCTCTGGGGCTTGCTTATTACCCAAGCTGTGCATAGAGACTGTGAGTGGAAGAAGATCCCTGCACGTGGGGGCTGCAGGCTGCGGTTCCAGCAGTGGCATTGAAGGGTCTGCAGGATTCTGCTGCCCAGAGGTGGCACAGGTGGCCCAAAATGCCAGGTGGCAGCACAATCAGGACAATTCTGCTTTTTTTTTTATCACTTTCATGGCCTTGGGGAAAGTTGTCATTAGAAGAAATGATTCTGAAACCCACAGTGGGCTTGGATACCCAGGCACCTCACTGTACCAATGGGAAACTGAGGCCCAGATGGAGGAAGGCCCACAGGCTGTGTGAATGACAGCCGACAACCCAACAGCCCTCATCTGGACCCCTTTCTCCTGCCCATCCCCCCATGGACCTGGGGTCCACGGGACCTGGGGACCCTTCCTTTCTCCACGGCTCCCCCGTGTCATGGCAACAGAGGTGGCGATTGCTGCTGCCTTTATGGGACCGGCTAGGAAAACACATCGTAGATCTTGACAGACATCTGTGGATCAGGGCCCAAATGCATCTAAGTGCTCAGTGCCAAGCCCCGTGCCTACAACTACTCCCATGGAGACCAGAGCTCCCCGTGTAGTAGATAAGATGCCTCCAGTTTATCACAAAGGAAACTGAGGCTCAGAGAGGTTCCATTACTTGCCTGAGGCCTCACTAGTAAGAGAAGGGAAGATGTGGCCCACCTCTGTGGCCCTCTGGAGTGCCCTGCTCCGTCTGCCACTGTGGCCACTCCTGCCAGTCACACTGGGCCAGGACTGCCTGTGTCTCCCCCATCAGACTGGACCAGGACGGCCTGTGTCTCTCTCATCAGACTGGAAGTTCATCCATGACAGGGTGGGGTCTGAGTCACTCAGCATCACTGAGACTGGCCCAGAGTAACGGAGCCTGGTACCTGCTGGCCCCGCAGCCTGTGAACTCCTAGAAGGCAGAGCGTGGGCTTCCTCTGGGCAGGCCAGCAGGGAGCGGGTGTGCCCAGCCCAGAGGCTCAGCCTGGGCCCGGTCAGGGCAGGGCTCTGGAACCTCACAGGTTGGCTGATCAGGCAGGATGTGGGGTGGCCCCGGAGGGGTGGGGCAGAGTGGTCAGAGGACCATGATGCAGGTTGGTGCAGGATCTCTGCCTCCGAGGCCACAGCTCTCAGTGTTCATCAATTATCTAAAAATTCCTAGGGTCTTTGAAGAGGCTGCTGCTGGGGCTCTACACCCTCCTGAGGCCCATGCACTGGCTTACATCAGTCCAGACCCAGTTGCTGGACACACCTTGGCCCCAGCCCGGCCCGCAGTCTCTGCTGTGGGGGCTGGGAAGACAAGCACAGCCGCCTGCCTCCTCCCCAGAGAGAGCCTCTGCTCTGGGGCCTGCAAACTCATAAAAGCTGCTTCCCGTTGTCATCGTTGTAGTTAGGAATCTCATGACAGTCTCCTCATCCCAATTAGTGGGTTGAGGCGGTGCCTGCCCAGCCCCCTGACCTCCCTGCTGCTGGCCTCTCCTGCTGACCTCTCGCGCAGGCTCAGCCACGTTTGCACGACAGGCTCAGCTGGAGCCCCAGGCCCGGCGTCCCTGCAAAGATGAGAAAATGCTGTAGCCCCCCCCCCAAGGCCCTGGGTCACAGACCAGCCTCAGGCCTCAGTCTCTTCATCTGCAAAACAGGTCAGCGGCCATTGTGAGCGGAAACAGTGCTAAAATGTTCCACTTCTCCTGAGCATTGGGAAGGGTCTCACTAAACCACTTGCCACGCCAGGGTGGGGGTGTCCCCTGCCTCCTCTGGGCTATCCACCCTGCCGTCCAGAGGCCACTGTTTTTGTTTTGTTTTGTTTTGTTTTCGGTACTGGGGATTGAACCCAGGCCATTCTAACTCCAAACTATACCCCCAGCCCTTTTTATGTTTTGTTTGGAAACAGTCTCACTAACTGCTGAGGCTGTCCTTGAGCCTGTGATCCTCCTGTCTCAGTCTCCCAAGTACTGGGATTACAGGCATGCACCACTGCGCCTGGCTGACAAGCATCCTTATAAGAGGGAGGTAGGGAGAACTAGACAGAGGAGGAGGGGCCGTGTGGCCGACATGGGAGGGCTGCAGAGTGAACTCGCCCCTGGAGCCTGAGAGCGTGTGGTAGCCCTGCCATCTTCTGGCTTCCAGACTCTAGAGCGAGGAGAAGGTGGCTCTGTTATTGGGAGTCACCAAGTTTGCGACCATTTGTTATGGCAACCTTGGGGATCTAATGTAACCCCCATTTTACAGACAAAAACCCACAGAGGTGCAGAAAGCACACAAGCCTGCCTGAGGCCATCCTGGGGGTCCAGGGGAGGCCAGGTCTTGACCCCAAACCTAGCTGAGGCAGGGAGGCTGAGGGAGGGGGGCAGGGGCAGCCTGAAGGCGGGGTGTGAGCGCCCACCTCCCCCACAGCCACAGCCCAGGCCGACCCTTCCTTCTCCCCATGAATCCTCATTCTTGGGGATGTCATTACCGGGGAGCTCCCAGGGCCAGGAGAGAAAGGGGACAGAGATGGCCCCCGCCTCCCACCCAAGCCTGATACTGTGTCTCAGGAGGACCTAAGGGTTAAAGTCAGGGATCCATCCCAGCCACTCCTTTGCTGGGGCACCTGGGGCAGTGTCACAACCTTTCTGAACCTCCTCTGACCCCTTGTTTGTGCAAGCAGCTCCCCAACCCTTTCCCTGGGGGCTGCGATGATGAGGTGAGTAACCTGTGCAGCACTGGGGGAGCCGCAGTTGTTTTCAGAAACCCCTTCCCCCACGGTACTTCTCTGTCTGCCCACCCCTGTCAGCAGGGGCTCATGAGGCTGAGGCAGAGCAGGCAGAGAGAAGAGGTGGGGTGAGGAGTGTGTATGGGGGGGTCGCCCTCCTGATGGTGGACAAAGGGCTTACAAGGTGGAGGGAGTATTACAGTGACTGTGCAGTTCAGAGGTGGAAACTGAGGCAGGGTCCCGGATAGCATGTGCATCCAGGGGCTGGTATCTGAGGCCACACCATGTTCTCACCTGTGGTGTCAGGGCTGGGGGGCATGTCCACACCCAGCCCCCCATTCCCCCATAACCAACCCCCCACTCCCCCAAACCCCAGAGCCTCACCCACCCTTGAGCTTCTCCCCAAACATGGTCAGGAAGACGGTGAAGTTGATGGCCCCGGGGGCCTCCTTCACCATGGCCTCCAGCTCCTCATTCTTGACATTGATGCGACCTGGGAGAGAGCAGATGGGGGGAGCAGGAGCATAAGGGGGTGCCGGAGGGGCCCGCATACAGGCAGCCACGGAGGTCCTGCATACAGGCAGCCACGGAGGTCCTGCATACAGGCAGCCACGGAGGTCCTGCAGAGTCCCAGCTCTACTGTCCCACCTGTCCCGCCTCAGCCCTAAAGCCCTGCCCACCTGAGGGAGTCCCTGAGGCCCACCCCCTGCCCCCTACCTCAGCCTCCTTAAAAGGAGAACAAGGGGCTCCTTGGCTCCCGTTTGCAGATAAGGAGAACTGAGCTCCCCTAAAAGCTGACACAGAGGTGCATAGGGACCTCGCATCTCAGGCAGCCCCAGAGGTGGAGCCCCTGGGACTCCTCGAGGTCCCAGTGGACACTCAGATCCCCTGGGGGCTCAAGGCTCAGCCAGGGATGACTTTGTTACTCCTCTTCCCCTGCCCAGCCTCCATCAGCGCCTTCAGCCCCCTCCCTGGCAGCCGACCCCCCAAAGGATCTCCCCTTGCTTTCTTGACCCCACCCAGGCTACTCCTGCCCTGGCAATGCCTCCCTCTCCCAGCACTGTGCACCTGCACACCCAGAACCCTCCTTGGTACCCTTGGCTCATGAGCCCCTCACTCACTGCCACCGCCCTGGCCAGGTGGCCTGAGCTCGGCTCTACCCCGAGTCCCAAGCTTCCCCGGCTGCTGAGCTACCCACCCAGTGCGGCAAAGGTGTCCCTCAGATCCTCCTTGTCGATGAAGCCATCCCGGTTCTGGTCCATGATGGTGAAGGCCTGGCAGAGACACAGGCACTGAGCGGCCACAGGGCGGCCCCCCGCCAGCCGCTGCCCAAGGAACCTCAGCGCAGGCCCCCCACCCCGGCCTCCCAGCTGCCCAGCCCAGCGGGCACAGAGCCCGAGAGCTGTGGTCCAGACCCTCTGAGCGCCACCTGAATTCATCATGCTGTGAGGCTCCATTCCTATTCCCTCATGGCAGGCTCACAGCAACCCCCGTGTACAGAGAGGGAAACTGAGGCTCAGGGAGAGAAAGGCCTTGCCCATGGTCACACAGCAAGCCAGGCTCAGGGACAGGGAAAGGAAGGGGCTACCAGATGGTGGCAAGTCACATCTCCAGGCTCCGAGGCAAATCATGGTGGCCTTAAAGAATAATGACAATCTGGGTGTCCCCCAGCCACTGAGACCTAACCCTGTGCCCAGCTCTCTAAGCAATTTACATGCATGCCATAGTCCCCCAGCGGCCCCCTGGGGCAGAGACCAACCTCCTTAAACTCCTGGATCTGGGACTGATCGAACATGGAGAAGACATTGGAGCTGGCTCCACCTTCTGCTCTCTTCCGGGCTCTTCGGGGTGCCTGCAAGGGACCCCGAAGCTGCAGCTTGCAGCTGCCCCTTCTGCAGGAGGTTGGCCGCCAGCCCAGCCCACACCTCAGCTTCCAGAGCATTGCGATCCAGAATGACACTGCCCGCCTCCCAGGGCCCACAGCAGACGGGCCAGGCAGCTACCTCTTGGCCTGGTCACTCGCACCCCACCTGGGCTCCAGAGGGGGTCGGGCAAGGCCCACCTGTGGTGCAGAAGGGGCGCTTTTTCCACCTTCTGCCCTCGCATGGGTCTCCTGTCCCTCCCCTGTCACCCCTCACTACAGCTGGAATCCGGCCTTGTTCAGCTGCTAAAAGCTTCCCAAATGTTCTCAGCATAAAGTCTGAGCTCTTTATTCTGCAGGATCTGTCCCTTGCACACTTTCAGAGGGTCTCTTCCCTCCCACCCAGGTCCACTACTCACTCAAACCCGCTTTGAGCTGCCTTCTCCCCCAGCGTCTGTTTGACTAAGTGGAGACCCCAGGGGCAATACCCATTCTGTCCCATCTCTGGTCTCTCCTGTCCCACCTGGACATGGCTCTGAGTGGGGTCAGGTGAGGTTTGGATGTAGCTACCCATAAGTCAGGTCCCACCTATGCATGGGTGGAGTAGCTAACCACCCACCTGGAGCCATCTCAGGGTCTCTAGCTCGCCTTCCTGCCCCAGGGTGTTTCTGCTGCTGCTTCTTCTTTTTTTTTTTTTTTTGATACTAGGATTGAACCTCTGATCTATACCCCTAGCCCCCCTTTTTTGTGGCACTGGGGGTTGAACCCAGGGGAATTCTACCTCCGAGCTACACCCCCAGCCCTATTTTTATTCTTTATTTTGAAACAGGGTCTCACTAAGTTGCGGAGGGCCTCACTAAGTAGCTGAGGCTAGTCGAGAACCCGGATCCTCCTGTCTCAGCCTCCCAAGTACTGGGATTACAAGCATGCGCCACCACGCCCACCTCCCTTTTTATTTTTTATTTTGAAACAGGGTCTCATTAAGTTGCTGAGGCTGGCCTCAAACCTGCAATCCTCCTGTCTCACCTTCCCAAGTACTGGGATTATAGGCATGTGCCACCACGCCCAGCTCAGCTTGTCATGGTACCTTAGAGCCCAACAGTAGGCATTTGCTGCTGAAAGCTCTATGTCCCCAGGACCCCTGAGTGGCCTTTCCCTCAGCAGCCATCAGTCCAGACCCCAGGCCTGGGAAGTCCCCGAAGTGGCCCTTAATGGGGGAAAAGGAGGGCCTGGGTGTCATGGAGGGAGAGATGGAAGCTTGCTCCCTCCCCAGCTCAGCCAGCACCACCCGCTGCCAAGCCCTTGTCTAGCATCCACCCCCAGCACCGGCTTCCCTGGCCTCCCGCCCCCACCCCAGTGCCTGTGTGGTCTCCCTGCCCCCACCCCGCCCTCGCCCCCACTTCCCTCCGGCTCCTGGACCCACGTCAAGGAGCAGCAGCACCCGGCCGACTTATAATTAGCTTTTACTGGGTGCTTTGTCTCCACTAATCCTTTGAAAGGGGGCTGGCAGGGCGGCTGGGACGTTAGGATGCTGTAAAACCTCTGTAATATTTATAAATCCCTTCAGACATCATAAAGAAAAGAACTTCCCTGCAGAGTTCATCTCACATAATTACATATACATTTCCCTCTGATTAATAAAAAATGATCATTTCCGTCTGTGGGATATTCTGCCCTTTCTCTCTCAGACCTGTCCTCTGCCTCGGGGTGCCTCCCGCCTCCCTCTCCCCCACTCCAGTCTTTCAAGTCCACCTTGTCACATGCCGGCCACCTTATTGTGGTCCAGAACTCTGCAAGGGAGGAAGGGATCATGTTGCCTCGCTGCACAAGGAGGACCCGAGGACCCCAGCCCCAGCCAGGCTTTGGAGCTCATCCATCTTACAAATTCCCCTTAATAGTGGGACCCTGAAAAATAAGAGTCCCTGAAAGGAACAGTCCAGGAAAGAAGGGGTCACCGGACCTAGGTTTTAATCCTAACCTTGCTGCTCACAGCCTCTGTGATGTCAAGAAATGCACTTACCCTCTCTGAGCCTCAGTTTCCCCATTTATAAAACCAAAAGAATGCCTGCCTCAAAGTGTTAGGATGTTTTTTAGAACCTGCTGACCTCCATTCAGGCACTGTACTCTGTCCCCAGGACCCCTGAATCAGGGTCCATCTTTGTCCCTAAAGAGCTCAGGCCAGCTGGGGACAGGTGATCCACAGAGCTTGGCAGAGGGAGGGACAAGGCTGAGTCAGAGACTAATGAAGGTGTGTGAGACACAGACAGGCAAGAGCAGCAAGATTGACAGCTGTCAAGGAGGCCCGGGGGCTGGAGGAGCTGCAGGCAAGTCCCAGCAGCAAGGATGGGCAGATGGACCCCACAGCTCCAGGAGCCCGGCGGTCTGGCATACCAACCCCACAGCAGCAGAAGCTTCCACCATGCAGCCCCCAGGTCTGGCTCTGTCTCCCCCCACCCTGTACTTCCTTACACACACCCCAGTTTCACCTCGTCAGCCCCCACCAAGTCCAGGAAAGCAGACTCAAATCAGGACCCACGCAGAGAGACTGACCACCCTTTAAGGGCAGCCTAGGGTGGGCCAAGTCTAGGCATCAAGGTCAAACCAGGCACAACATCAGGTCAAGGTCAAGGATATATCAGTGAAAGGAATGAGGTCAAGGTCAAGGTGAGTTCAAGCATGAGATGAAGGTTAGAATTCCAAAGAAGTTAAGGTCACAGGGTGAGACAGAGTTGAGGGATGAGGTCAGGATCAAGGTTAGAGTTGGGAAGGTAACCCCTTGGAGGGAGAGGACCATAGCTCTGAAGCTGAGGGGCTGAGATCCTTGGGGAGAGCAGCGGTGCAGGGAGTGATCCTGGTGGAGGAAGGACAGCCCCAGCCTACCATGGTCAGGAGTGCTCCTGGTACTGCAGCAGGCCTGGGGCAGCCTGGGGATGGCTCTTTAAATAGTGCTCCTCCCAGGAACCAGTACCACTCCAGGTCTAGAGGACAGTTTGGAAGGTGACCAAGGACAGGATGGGGACCTCCCTGCCAGGCATATCCCTTGGGCCATTGGGAATGCGTGGGTCTGTAGATCCTTGGGCAAAACCCACGGATCTAGGATTGCCTAAGCCAGGAGGATCTCCGTGAGCACCCTGCCAACTGTTTTCTCTCCAGCCAGAGAGCGAGATACAGGAAGGGGCCTGGGGCCAAGGACATGCTATGAGCTGAGGCCCGAAAACCAGCCGGGGAGACTTGGCCTTGGGCCATGGAGGGTCAGGGAAAGCTCCCCAGGCAGGGCCGCTCATGCCAGCCGGGGACACGAGGGTTCTGAACTTGAACCAACCTTGAGCCAAGGGGTTCCAGCCTCAGTCCTCTTGTAGGAACAATGGGGAGGACATGACACCTCCCTGAGTCTACTTGTGGAGATGATTTTGCTTCAATCTGGCTCACAGGGGCTCCCCCAACCAGTACAACTACAGTCATCCCTCCATATCTGCTGGGATTGGTTCCAAGACCCCCCTGCAGATATCAAAACCCGCAGATGCTCAAGTCCTGTATAAAAATGGTGAAGTATTTGCATACAACCTATGCGCATCCTCCCATACACTTTAAATTATCTTCTAAATTACTTATAATACCTGATACAATGTAAATGCTTTGTAAATAATTGTTAGACTGTATTATTTAGGGAATCACAAAAAAAGTCTGTACATATTCAGTATAGGCATAGGTTTTTTTTTCCCTAATATTTTCCATCCACAGATGGTGGGATCCTTGGATGCAGAAGTTGTAGATACGGAGACCAGCTGTGTGGCCCTGTGGTCAGCAGAGCCTTGGGACTTGAAAATGTACACCGTGACTTGGATGAGGGAGAATTGAAAACTCAGACCCCACTCTGTCCCGGCCTCACACAGACCTCCAGATGTGGCCCCATCCAAGAATTCTCCGGCAGATGTGCCAGGCAGAGCCCACACCTGCCCCCACAGGCTCCTCATGTGTCCAGTGCAGCCCTGGTAGCCCCAGCTGGGCCTCAAAGGTGGCCCCTGTCCATCTGGCCAAGGCCGCTGCTGCGTGGGAACACCACCTCTGATCAGCTGCCAGGGCCGGCGGGGCTAGGCTCAGGCCATGAGGCCACCAGTCCCCAGGAGCTGGAGAGCTTAACTGTCCCCGGAGCTGGCCTCAGGCCTCCAGGCCCCAGTACGGCTGATCCCCTGCTACGGGGAGAGGGAAAGTGATACTAATCATCAGAGGAGTGGCTCGTGGTTATCAAACACAGGGGGCCAGGCTATGTTGTATGACATGTCCCCACACATTGTCTTCACCCCATTTTCCAGGTGAGTAAACCAAGGCACACATGGGTCAAATCACTTCCCCAAGGCTGCTAAGAGCTGGTACCAGAATGAGAGGCCCTCTTTCTAGTGGTTCCAGAAGGAAATTTCCAGAAGGTTTTTCCATTCAAACACCCACCTCCTTGCCTCTCTCCTGTCTGTGAGCCTGGCCCTGGGGCCTCCTGGCTCCAGGCTCTGAGGGAGGGATGAGGCTATCCAGGGCTCTAACTCCTGACAGGCCTGCTTCCTGCCGCTGGCTTCCTGCTGGCCCGAGGTCTCCACGCACACAAGGCCTAAGCTCTTGCCTCCGGGGGTCACATCCTGGACCCCAGAGGGGCTCCAGAAGGCTCAGGACAGCCCTGAGCAAGCAGAGAGCCCTCGGACTGCCCAGCAGAGGGGCAATGCAATTGAGAATCACAATAGAGCCTATGAGAGCTAATCAGAAAGCTGGAGACCCGAGCAAAAGATGGGAAAGCAGTGAGTCGTTCCTCCTGTGGGACCCTCGCTCAGTGACACACAGGCCCTCGGTTTTTCCCATCTGAAAAATGGTGCCAGATACCCGGCTTCATCAAAGCCACCATTGGGCAGCCTGGTGCCATGGGGAGGAGGTGGGCTGAGGAGTCACCAGCCAGGGTTTGGAGGACAAATACCCCACAGAGATGGAGCTAGAACACTGCCCCCTAGCCACTCCAAGCTGCAGTTCCTGTGTCCACCGAACGGGGCAGCAGTGAGACAGGCCACATTGACTCAGCGGACCATTGACCAAGGACAGCAAGTTCTTGGGGACAGTGAAACTCCTGAGGAGTCTGTGCACTCAGCCAGGAAACTCCTGAGAGCAAGTAGTGGCTAGAACTGAAAGTACAGATGGAAGGAGTACTTAACTCCTTGAAGAAAACACCCATTCCCAAAGGGACTTTCAGGTCCTGGGAGCTACCAGGCCAGGAAGGGAGCTGGCAAACAGAACAGCTGCCAGGGGATGCAGCTGCCCCTGCCAGGGTGACAGCTCTCACCCCCACCACTCCAGAATGAGCTGGGTCAGCCCTCACCCCTAACCTCTCACCTCTAACTCCTCAAGGTCAGCAGGCTGTCCCTGCCTGGGCAGCTGCCACCCAATCTCCATCCACTGTTCTACAAGTGTTTCCCAAAATCTCCTTCCTGAAAGCCTTTGCCCAGGGCATCCTCTGTCAGGCTTAGATCCTTTCTCCCCTCCCCTCTCCCAAGCCTTCCATGGTCTCCCTCCCCTCCCCATAGTCACTGTCCTCCTGCCACTTCCAATCTGCAGAGGAAACCTATGTTTCCTTTGGCCTTGGGGCCTCCCACCAGTGCCCCTCAGCCTCCACCCACATGGCTTCCTAGGAACATAGAGGGGCTTCAGAAACACAGCTTAAAAGCCCACCACCACCCCCCGCACCAGGCTCCTACACAAGCCCTGACTGCTCCCAGCCAAAGGCTCCTGGTTTCCAGGGGCTCGCTCATACACAGCCTTCTGTGTGGGCAATTGTTGTTACAGACTCTCTGGTCTGTGGGGCCTGAGAGGCCCAGTGCAATCCATCTGAGTCCAGCCCTACCAGAGGCTAAGTGCCCTTCGTCACTTACCATCAAGGGCCCCTTCCTTGCACACCGCCTGTGACCGGGAACTCGCCACTTCCCAAGTGGATCTCAAAAGCAACTCAAACTGACAAATGCTCATTGACCATCTACTGTGACCCAACACAGGCATTCTGGTGGACAAAGAACGAATGCTCGATGGTCCCCAGGACTGGAACATTTTAATAACCTAGGCAGACAATGCATATTGAGTTCATACATTCATTACATATTTATTGAGAACTTACTGAGTGCTGGGCACTGCAGACAGCAGTGATTGACACAGATGTGGCTCTAACGGTGAGGGGACCCAGAGAGAGAATACCAGGGCCCATTCAGAGGGGGCACTACGGGCCAGGGTCCAACAAACTGGGCCTTGATGAGAACATGGATGAGAGATGAGATGTTGAGGGGGTTCTGGGAAGAAAAGCAGGTAACCGGATGTGTGGAACGTTCCAGCCCGCTCACAGAGCTGCTCAGGTGTGAAGTCACACAGCACGAGAGCCAGGTCAGGCGGGGAGGGCTGCCGAGGGGACAGAGCTTCTCAGACCATCAAGCAAAGACCTCAGAGGTCCACACAGAAGCCAGCAAAGCTTGCCAGGCCAGACGTGGAGCCCCCTGTACTCTGGTTCAGGGTGACTCGGGGACCATTGAGCAAACAGATCTGCCCCTTTTTCTTCCTCTTGGCCATCCAACCCGCAGCTATTTTTACAGCAGGACGCAGTGGCCGCAGACCCCTTGAACAGGACGCCTCTTGCGTGCTTCTGCGGAGTGGCAGCGTTCGCCAGCCCTCTGCGCCACGGCCATAAAACAGGCCAGGGGCATTCCGGGAGACATTCTTCCTGGTTTTAAAGGTTTCCCTGTCTTTTCTAAATGGCTCCAAATTAAAGGAAGGCTCCAGACAGGGGCGGGGGCTAGAAAGGAGGGGACACCAGGAGCTTTGGGAAAAGACAGACCACCCCCTAATTGTCCTCAAATCTCAATCACTCCGCCTGGTAATTAGAGAGTTGACTGATGCGAGAGCCAATTTCCTTTGGGGTAACAGGGAGAAAATGGCTAATTGGCTCTAAGTCAGGGTTCTGCCTGGAATATTAACTACGAGTCAGGGGCTGCTCTGGCAGGACCCAGCCCCTGGCCCCTGGTCAGCTACAGCCCGTCAGGAACCCCTGGTCTTCTGGGTGTGGCTGTCGGACCACAGGGATGTGCCCTCCCCCATCTGGGGGCTTTTTTTCTTTTTTTGTGATACTGGGGGTTGAACCCAGGGGCATTCTGCATCTGAGATACACCCCCAGCCCTATTTTATTTTATATTTTTTATTTTGAAACAGGGTCTCACTAAGTTGCTGAGGGTCTTGCTAAGTTGCTGAAGCTGGCCAAAAACCTGTGATCCTCCTGTCTCAGTCTCCCAAGTGCTAGAATTATAGGTGTGTGCCACCATACCTGGCTAATTTGGGGGACTTTTGTGAGTATGTGACAGAAATAAAACACAGAGATGGGGGCAGGGGGCGGGCAGATGGCCCTCTGGGGCTTTGGGTGTTTCCTGTGGACCCAACCCACTGTGGGAGTGGTGGACAGGAATGCTGAAAGAGGGGTGCTATCTCGGACAGGGAAGACTCAAAGATGAGGACTGCTGACCAGAGCACACGGCCTCTCTGTGCGACCCGGGTTTCCTCACGACGTGGCAGCCTCACGGGAGTCACGTTTGTATGTGGCTCAGGGCTGTTGCACAAACGTTCCAGAAAATAAGGTGGAAGCTCCATGGCTCTTTGTGACCTAAACTCAGAAGTTGCAAAGTCACCTTTGTCCTCGCAGTCACCAGACCCTGGTTGGTGGCGAGAACAGAGGACGTAGTCCCTGCCACTCCAGGTGGGGAGCACCGAGGAACTGGCAGATATATATATATTTTTTTAATTTAAATTTTTTTTCTTGGTGGTACTGGGGATTGAACCCAGGGGTGTTCTATTCCCCAACCCTTCTTTTTTTTTTAATTTTGAAAATGGGTCTCGCAAAGTTGCTGAGGTTGTCCTTGAACCTGCAATCCTCCTGTCTCAGCCTCCCAAGTACTGGGATTATAGGTGTGTGCCACTACACACGGCTGGCAGATATATTTAACAACCGCCACTTACCCCAGCCTGGGCTCAGAGACTCAGAAAGTGGCCTAAGGTCACAGATCTGGTAGAGGGGCCAGAATTCAGAGCAGGCCCAAGGGACCTTGTGCCACAGCCATGGGAGCCCAGAAAGGCCAGGGGAAAGGGACAGATGGTGGTGACTGTCCTCAGCCAGGAAGGCTTGAGTTTGGAAAGGGGCCAAGCAGGGAAGCGGGTCAGGCTCCCTTCTCCTGTGGGGGACAGCTCGAGAGCAGGCATGACCTTCCCCCTACGCCAGCTCCCTCCCAGGCAGCCTGCAACAGGGCGATGACCTTCAGGATTCAGGGATTCAGTGTCCCCTGGGCCCTTAGGAGCCCGGGAACCAACCCTGGGCGGAGACTCAAGCTCCATACATCCTCTGACCTCACACCCTTGACAGCTGGAGAGACCGAGGCTGGGAGAGGTTCAAGGCTGCACCGGAGAAAAGACCAGGCGCCCCTCCTGCTGTGTCAGTCCCTGGCCCACCCTGAGTGGGGCAAGGGACTCTGGTCCATGCTCTCCTCAAACCCCAGGGGGCACTTGTGGGGGACCCAGAACAGAAGAGAATGCTGGGGTGGGAAGAGCCGGAGCAGGCTAGGTAGAGTAGGAGAGTGGGGACATGCTGCCCATGGTGAGTGGTGGGGGCTCAACCCCCCAGTTCCCTTTCTTTTGCCCAGAGTCAGGTGGAACCCCTCCCTCCATAGCTGAGGCCTGGAGTAGGGTGGACTTGTCAAGGTGCTACCACAAGGCCTCTAGCAGAACCCTGCCACCCCTCCTCTGAGGGTTCCCTGGAGGTCCCACCGGGACCCACTATAAGCATCTTTCAGCAGATGGTGGCTCCGGCCATGGCCGGGCCCAGGGGCCTCCCAGGGGCCTGCAGGCTGCCAAACAGGCCCAATTTGCTGTGCTAATGGGAGCTTTGTGCCGCCTGAAGCCTCCTTGCACCCTCTTGCGGGGCCAGGCCAACAGTAACAGAGAGAAGTGTAATTATGTTGAGCCACATCCTGCCACCCTGACTGAGCCTTTAGCCAAGACGCCCAGCATGCATGCAGCAGCTCGTGCCCTGGAGGGTCCTGGGCTGAGTGTGAAACAGGGCGGACAGCCGCTTGTTATCATGCCCACCCCAGAAGAGAGCCCGCAGGTGGGCTTCGTAACCAGCCAGGGAGGCCGGGCGTGGTGGCGCACGCTTGTAATCCCAGTACTTTGGGAGGCGGAGACCGGAGGATCCGGGTTCGCGGCCAGCCTCAGCTCGCTCTCTCTCTCTCTCTCTCCCTGTCTCTCTCTCTCTACTTAGTGAGGCCCTCCGCAACTTCGTGAGACCTAGTTTCAAAATAAAGTATAAAAAAAAAAATAGGGCCGGGGGTATAGCGCGGAGGTAGAATGCCCCTGGGACCCTCAGCCCAGCCTGACCTCAGCCCCCCTCGGAGGGAGAGCCCTGAGCCAGGACCCCCACCTACCAGGCGGGGCACCCACAGTGGAGGGACAACAGAAACAGGAACCATTCCAGAAGGTGTCCCTCCCCAGCCTGTGGGCTGATCTCTAGGGGACTGGTTACACAACCACAGCTTCCCTGCCCTCCCAGGGTTCTGGGGCCTTAGAAAAACTAGCACAGCCAGGCATGGTGACTCACACCACACCTGTAATCCCAGTACTTGGGAGACTGAGACAGGAGGATGGCAGGTTTGAGGCCAGCCTCAGCAACATAGCAAGACTCTCAGCAACCTAGTAAGACTGTTTCAAAACAAAAAAATTAAAAGAGCTAAGGGTGTAACTCAGAGATAGAATGCCCCTGGGTTCAATCCCCAGTATCTCTCTCTCTCTCTCTCTCTCTCTCTCTCTCTCTCTCACACACACACACACACACACACACACACACACACAAAGACCAGCACACATGAATTAGAGATCAGAGGACTGTGAGTCCTGCTGGCCCGCGTGCACAGCAACCTCACACACATGGCTTCCGTGAGGGGTCAGTCTCCTTGCCCCTAACATGGAGCTGGTCATGTCACTTTGCAAGTTGGTCAGGAGAATCAGAACACTGTGTCAGAAACTCAGTGAGTGTTTATCATCTGTGGCAGCAAATCCTGTCCTGTCGTTGGTAGAGAACACATCTGTCTCTGATAAGGTTCCCCCCAATTTCAAGACCTCATGGCCCCCTCCTGGGCCCAGCACACACATGGGCAATTCCAGATGGTAACTTCCTGGGGATACTAACTGCGTCCGATTCTTCCTGGTGCCCCAGCTCAAGCACAGGCCCCAGAACACAGCAGGCGCACTCTGAGGACACTCGTGAGTGGCATCTGTAGCTGGGTCCTGGGCTGGGACATGGATGGGAGGCAAAAGGAGACTGTTCAAGAATCAGGGGGAGCTGGGCACAGTGACACACACCTGTAATCTCAGTACTTGGGAGGCTGAGACAGGAGGATTGCAAGTTCAAGGCCAGTCTCAGCACCTAGTGAGACCCTGTTTCAAAATAAAAAATGAAATAGGTGAGTGATTGATCGGGGCAGAGAGTTCTAGTTTGGAAATAATTTCCCCTCTGACTTTTGTAGGCATCGCTCCATTATCTTCTCGCTTTGTGGCTAAGTCCAAAGCCCCCCTGATTCGTGTGTGTGTGTGTGTGTGTGTGTGTGTGTGTGTGAGAGAGAGAGAGAGAGAGAGAGAGAGAGAGAGACTGGGGCTCGAACCTGAAAGGGGCCAGGGGGAGGGGAGGGAGAGCGAGGGAGATGGCTCAACGGCAGAACAGGCTTTATTGAGATAGAACCTGCGGAGGGCAGAAGGGGGTCCCCAGGAAAGGAAGGAGCCCATCTCCACTTACAGGCTGAGGGGTTATATGGGTTAATCAGGAGGGAAATTCAAATTCCGGCGGATAGCTCCTAAGGTGGGAAAGTGGGAGGTCCTTGAGGTGGGAAAGGAGTTATCTAAAGGTCCCTTGCAGCCTGTGCCAAGCAAGATATGGGGTAGTTTCAGTCAGCAAGATGGGGGCAGGCGGCGTTCCAGTAAGTGAGATAGGGGAACTTTCCAGTAAGTGAAAAGCCTTCACAAAATGGAGTTGCTTTTGCTCTGGCCAGCCATATAACAGAACCCTCTGAGCTACATCCCCAGACCTATTTCACTTTTTATTTTGAAACAGGGTCTCACTTGCTCAGTCTTAGTTGCTGAGACTGGCCTTGAACCTACGATCCTCCTGTCTCAGCCTCCCAAGTACTGGAATTGCAGATGTGTACCACTGTGCCCGGCTCCCCCTGATTCTTTTTTTTTTTTTTTTTTTTTTTTTTTTGCGGTACCGGGAATTGAACACAGGGGCATTCTACCTTCACACTACACCCCCGGCCCTATTTTTTATGCTTTATTTTGAAACTGGGTCTCATCAAGTTGCGGAGGGCCTCACTAAGGAGAGAGAGAGAGAGAGAGAGAGACAGGGGGAGAGAGAGAGCTGAGGCTGGCCGCGAACCCGGATCCTCCGGTCTCCGCCTCCCAAAGTACTGGGATTACAAGCGGGCACCACCACGCCTGGCCTCCCCCTGATTCTTAAACAGTCTCACTTTGTCTCCCATCCATGTCCCAGTGCAATCTAATAATATTAATAAGTTTATGTGTCATTTGTATCTCAACTAATTAATATAATTAATAACTAATAACGCCTAAATCTTGGTTCATGGTGATTAGTAATAATAATGTATTATTAATCTATTAAATTAATAAAAGTTTCCATCTTGATTGTGACAAATTTGCCATAGTGATGTAAGATGTTAATAATAGGGGAAACAAAGCCAGGAATGTAGCTCAGTGGTAGAGCGCTTGGCTAGCATACACAAGGACCTGGGTTCAATCCCTAGCACCACACACACACACACAAAAACTAAAAAATAAGGGAAGCTGGGTGCCAGTGTCACATGCCTGTATCTCAGTACTTGGGAGGCGGAGACAGGAGGATCGCAGCTTTAAGGCCCTCATGCAGTAACATGTGAAACCCTATTTCAAAATAAAATAGGACTGGGGGAATAGCTCATAGGTAGAACACCCCTGGGTTCAATCCCACTTCTGCAAAAAAAAAAAAAGAGAGAGAGAGAGAGAAACAAAGTGTAGGTATATGGGAACTTTGTATTGTCTTTGCCAATTTTCCGTAAATTTAGAACTATTCTAAAATTAAAAAGCTGATTTACAAAAAGGGTACTGCCATTCATTTATACAAGATTCTAGAAAATACAAACAAAGCTATGGTGCAGAAAGCAGAGCGGAGGCTGCGTGGTGGAGCGGCAGGAGGCGGCTTCCAGGGACAAGTGGAGAGTGTCCTGGCTGGAGGCTGTGCTGGTGTTCTGGAATCTAGATCCTGAGTTCTAGATTACGATGATTTTTTTTTTAAACAGATATATGCATGTCAAACTTATCATCAAATTGTGCACTTTAAATATGTGTGGTAAAGTTGTTTAAAAAAAACAAGCCTGGGGGAGGAGGAGTGGCCTCACCTGGGTCAGGGACCGGGTGGGCCCAGGAGGCTGAGCAGAGCTCCAGCATCGGGAAAGGGAAGGAAGGCTTCTCCAGGCTCTGGCTTCTCTCTCTCTGTCCCTTAGCAGGCTCCTTGCTTTGGGCAAACTGCCCATGGCTTCCCTGAGGTGCCAGGCAGCTAGCATGTATGGGGGTCACCACCCACCCTGGTCCCCAGGACAAGGGACTTACTGTTTTAAAACTAGGATGAACTGGGCCGCACCACGTGGCCACGCGGACTGGAGGTTGGGAGCAGGTGGTGATGGGCTGCAGGGCAGGCCCAGGGTGGCCACAGGGGTCCTAGGTGGAGGAGATGCAGGGCTGGCATCTCAGGGAGAGGCTCATCCCAGCACAGCCCTTGGGGGAACACCTTCCTGCCTTGCTGGTACCCCACAGTGGGGCCAGAGTCCTGGAAACCCTGAAGTTAGCCAACAGGGAAATGCAGGACTGGGGTCCAGCCCACACATACTGGCTCCACATCCATGCTGCCAGGTACCACGCTCTCCTGCCCCTCTGCAGGGGAAGCAGGCCTCCCCTCTCTCCCTGGCTCCTTCATTGCCTGCAGCTCCCTGGGGGTCAGAGCTGGGATATCAGACATGGCTCTTGCCCCCGGGAGCTCCAGTCCAATGGGCAGAGACCCGCCCCGCCCAGCAGCTGTGAGACAGGCCAGTCCAGGGGCCCCAGTAGGCCTGGCCCCAACCTGGGTTTAGAGAGGATTAGCTGATCCCTGCTGGGTGCCCACCCAATGTCCATTCCCCTCTCTCTCCTTTCTAACAGAACTCTGACTCTGTTAGGGACATCCATACACCCCCAAAATACTACACTTCTCAGTCTCCCCTACAGTCTTGCCTATGGCGCGAGGAAGGCACTGAGAGCTCTTTCGAGGAAGCAAAGACCCAGACACCTTGCACTCTGTGCATCCCCCTTCCTCTGTGCTGCTGAGGATATGGATACTCTGGCTAGAATGGTAGCAGCTGTCTTGAGGCCAGGAAGCTCTGAAGATGGAAGTCAAGCACCTCGGATAATAAAGAGGAGAAGAGGAAGCAGGGACTTGGAGAGCATCATGGAGCTATGAATCTCCTGTCTCCGGATCCTCTGTCACATGCTAAGCCCCCATTTTTTAAAGCCACTATTTTGGGGTTCTGTTACTCATAGCCAAGCACAATCCTAAATTGATATGAAATCCTATTTGGAAGAAGCGACGCCTGAGCTTCACCTTGAAGGATAAATAGGGATCGATGGGGATTTCCAGCCTCAAAGCAGCTTTTCAAGCGTCGCCTACAGGAACCCTCAGGAGGGTCCTGTGGGAGTAGGGCTTCCTGTTCCTTCGTGGATACGAAGGCCCTTACTGGGCCTGTGACCAAGTCCTGCCCAGGCCTCCTGCCTCCTGCCCGGCTCTCTGGCCACTCCCGCACCCCGCCCTGGCGGGGAGGCTCCCTGAGCCCTGGAGAGCAGGGGCGCTGCTTCCCAGCAACGGAATGCTTCCTCAGCCTTGTTTACAGTTGTTGAACTATTTTCGTCAAATTAATTAAATACATGCTAAATCCTCTCCACTTTGTTGTGCGACAAATTAAAGATGCGAAGATTGTGAAATGCACGCAAAACCTGTTTATTCCAGTAGAAATCCGCACACCAGCCCCAAGTCAAATGGTCTGGGATCTGTTTCCACTGGCGGGGCTCTGACCCCCTGCTGCCTGGGGTACTAGGGAGTCCTCCTGATTCCCCACAACAGTGAGTCAAGGCTTAGAGGTTCCCCAGATCACCAGAGGGCACAGCGTGCAGCTGCCGGAGCATGGAAAGCAGAGCCCTTCCCCACTCTGCCGCAGGCCAGCAGCTTGTAGGAGACACTGCAACTAATGGTGATGCTGGCGACAGTACATATGGTAACTCATGGCATGTCATGCAACTCTCAGAGGCAGCAACTGCTACTGCCCCATCATACAGAGGAAAAAGCAGAGGCGTAGCAAGTAACCCACCAAGTCCACACAGCCCAGGACGTGGAGCAGCCGAGCTGTGTAAATACAGTCTGTTCAGGTGACACTGTGCATGCAGGATCCTCTTCCAACTCTGCCAGCTGTCCCAAGCAGGGCTTTGGCAGAATCAGCCACAATAGGCCAGACCACAGCCCAGGAGCCCTCTGGGGTCCAGACACATGCCACCACCATTGCCCCTTAAGCTAGCACCCATCCGCATCCCTGCTCTGTACTCGCTGGCCTCCCTGAGCAGGGCAGGTCACCTGAGGGAGAATCCCCTTCACTCAGACAGGGGCTGCCTAGGAGAAAGAGGGCATGGGTGCCCAGCCAGAGAAACTAAGGCACAGAGGGGCCTGTGGCCTCAGCTCCCTCCCTCAGGAGGTGGATGTACCCAAAGTGACTTCACAGCCATTGCCCACGGGGGTCACTCGGTGAGACCCTGGGCTGTCTTTTGTTATCCTCATTCTATGGATGAAGAGACTGAGGTCCAGGGAAGCAAGGGGCTTGCCCAGCGCCTGTAGAGAGTGGGCAGGAGAGCTCAAGGCGGAGCTGAGGGGCCTGAAGCCCACGCGCCCTCGGGTGCCCCCCAGCGCTCAGCCCCCTGGACGCCACTGGGCAGTCTGGCCTCGGGACCCCGAGCACTTTTAACAGGATCCTCACCCTGCGCCAACCCTAGGCTCTCACCGCTGCGAGGTTAGCTTGGCCCTACCCCACCGCCGGGGCGACCAGCACCTAAGAGCAGGGGTGGATTTGCAAACATCTCACAATCTCCAAATCACCCAAGAAGGCAGGTGATTGTCGCTGACGCTGGAGATGAGGACAAACTGGGTCACTCCGGCTGACACCTCTTATCCAGGCAGGCAGCCGTAGACAGACAGACCTCGTTCCCATGAGACAGCTCAGGTGGCAGCGACCCCACCGCCCAGAGCCTGGCTGGCCACAGGAAGGGTGGCAGAGCTCACACCTTCAGTGACCAGCTGCAGGACTCTTGTCCCTACAGTGTCCCCAAGGGGCAGCCGCAGTCCATCACAAGCCCTTTGATGACAAGTTAACCACCTGGCTCCAGCTGTTTTCTCTCTGGTCCTCAGCACACAGTAGGTCCCCAACCTTCTCTTCCCTCTTTCTTTTCTCAGCCTCCTGCCCCGTTCTGTATTGGGCTGTGCTGGGACACAGGGTGCTGGGCCCTCTACCCAGTGCCATGAAAGGGCCTGGTGGACTGGCAGAAGCCTGCTCTGGAGTACCGGGCCTCTCCCACGTGGCAGTAATTCAGCATATTAATGGCAAAGATGGCGCTGGCGAATTCCTCAGGGGGAGGTCCCGCAGGTAGTCCCACCTAGCCTCAGGAGGGCTG
>PVJS01016037.1:0-38028 GCA_004027185.1 Glis glis
GCTCTTCCGATCTATACTTTATTTTGAAACCGGGTCTCACGAAGTTGTGGAGGGCCTCACTAGGTAGAGAGAGAGAGAAACAGGGAGGGAGAGAGAGAGAGAGAGAGAGAGAGAGCGCGCGCGAGAGAGAGCTGAGGCTGGCCGCAAACCCAGATCCTCCGGTCTCCGCCTCCCAAAGTACTGGGATTACAAGCGTGCGCCACCACACCCGGCTACATATTTTTTTCTTAAGCAATGAAAAATACGGATGGTTTCCCTAAGAATTCAGCTTTTAAAACTTGTTATTTTCTAAGCATGGAAAAAAAAAGCCCAGTGTAAAATGTAATCTCAGCTTCATTTCATCAACTACTGTCAAAACAGTGGGAAAGGGCAAGTCTGAGATCCCAAAAGCAGAGATTTATCTCTGCTCCCAACATACCATGATAAACCAAATTACTTCAATTATTCTTATTGTGAACCAAAGCGCTACAGAAGAAAAGGCAGGGGATATGAATACTAGAAAGTAAACTGTCTTAGACTCAACTTCTAACTGCTACTTTACAACCGAAAGTACCATCCATGCGAGGGGAAAAGAGCTTTCGGCAGCATGGACTTCATTTGATGATGGAACTTAGTGGATTCATTAAGTGAAAAGAATGAAGTATAAACTGTATAGGGGAACTAGAAACATGGGGGGAAAATGTTAATTAAAATCACCAAACTAAGCCGGGCGTGGTGGTGCACGCTCGTAATCCCAGTACTCGGGGAGGCTGAGACAGGAGGATCCAGGTTCGCGGCCAGCCTTACCTACTTAGTGAGGCCTCCGCAACTTAGTGAGACCCTGTTTCAAAATAAAGAATAAAAAATAGGGCTGCAGGTGTAGCTCAAAGGTACAACGCCCCTGGGTTCAATCCCCAGTACCGCAAAAAAAAAAAAGCACCAAACTAAAATTAGGGAGACAGAGGGAAGATCGAGGGGATGACCAGTAGGGATCCTTAAAGTACATTAGGGGTAGAAAAAGGAAAAAAGGCAGATGGATCAGAAGCTTCAAGGCCTGGAACTTAAACCCAAAGGGAGCAGGTGAGACTGAAGCAGCCAGGTGAACGTTCAGGCTATGCGATGAGATTGGCTCTGGCGCCAAAGCCTAGCTCATCTCTTACCAGTGTAGGGACGCTGAGCAAGTTGCTTGAATCTCTCAACCTGGATTTCCTCAGCAGTAAAACAAGGATATGAACAGTGCCTACTTCCCAGAGCTGCTGTGCAGATAAGTGAGATAATCTATGGGGAGCACTTAGCAGGGCTTGGCACAAAGTATGTGTTCAATAAAAGCCTGCTGCTATTCACAATTACTGCATTTAAATCCTGGTCCTGCCACTTGCTAGCTGTGTGACAATAAATACGCTATACACCCTTGCTGAGCCTCAAAAACCTCACAGATACAAGGGGGATGACGCTTCCCCCCCCCCCGGGGCTGTGAAGATTAAATGAGATAATCCACATACACTGCACTAATACTCAGCACACCCAACTCTGGGAAGAGCTGTCATCATTATCATTATCATATTGAGGAGGGGATGGAGACGCTCCCAAAGCTGGTGGAGAATCCCCCCGTAATTAGACTGAGCTAATTCTATCACCAAAGACCACCCATAGTTTTCCTTATTAAAATCATCCAAGTTCCCTTCGGCTGCAAAGTCTGGATCGCACCAGGAGTGAGGATCAAAGAGACAACTGCTAGGGCCAGGGTATAGCTCAGTGGTGGAGTGCTTGCCTAGCATGCCCAAGGCCCGGGATGACCACCAGCATACACAGAGAGAGCGCCAGACAGACAGACCAACCGAACACGTACGTGGAACTTCAGGGCCTGTGTTTTCTGCAGGGTCTCTTTGGCCTTAGCAAAGGCGGCACTGAGTTCTTCCATTTCAGAGTTGAGTTCTTCAACCTGGAGAAAAACAAGGAATGGCAGCCAGGTATACAACTGAGCTCTCGTCTTTCTGCTCAGACCAAATGCTTTCTCTACTCAATCGGGTAGTGCTGATAACCAAGGGCTTTATAGGCAGAAACAACCTGAGTAGCATTTCTAGCTGGGCTATTTACTAGGTGGAGGACTTAACCTCTCTGAGACTCAATTTCCTCAACTTCTGCTACAGTTCGGGTATGTTCCCCAAAGACTCGTGTGTCAGAAGCTTGGTCCTGTGTGGCAATACCAGGAGGTGGAGCCTGTACGAGGTGTAGCCCAGTGTGAGGCCCTAGGTCAATTGGGGGCAGGCATGCTCTTAGAAGGGACTCTGGGATCCCAATCTCTCTGACTTCTATTTGGCAACGTGATCTCCTCCTCTTGAACCAGCTCCTAACAACCACCAGTAGGCCCTCAAAAGAGGATGAACATAAGAGGATGCTCAATCTTGGATTGTCAGCCTCCAAAACTGTGAGCTAAATAAGCCTCTTTTCCTGATAAACTTCTCCTGCCTTGGATATTTAATAAGATGAGGATACCAACACTCACACAACTGCAGTGTTGTTAGAGTTCAGTGAGGTAATGCATGTTGGTGTTAAACAATGCCTCGCTCCTACTGTTCCATTATCATCGTCCATATAGATGATCCCCAACAACCTACCCCGGCTAGTCAGAATTCCTCATCGTCTAGTGACCACCTCCTATACCCCACAGTGAGCTGTGAACTGCCAGGACCACACCCTGGACTGTGCCAGCACCCACAACAGCTCCACCACTGGGGCAACATCATGTTGGCGGTCTCCAGCTTCAGCCAGGCCCTGAACTCCCAACACACGATACCAGTTACAGCTGCTATCACGAGGAGACCAACCTCCGCATCCAACGCTAGTGGCTCTTCACACACCAGCTTCCTGGTTAGCTTCCTGTTCTGCATCCACTCCTGCTGGCCCTACCATGCAATCTTGTCCCTACCCCTGAAATTCCGCTGTCCCCAGCAGTCCCGCCCTTAGCCTCTTTCTTTCCTGTTGTACTCTCTCCTTGGACTAGTAGGTCAACCCTCGGGACTTTAACTTACACCGGTGGACTCCGATCCACTTCTTCAGGCCGGAGCTCTGCGAGCTTGGGACTCGCACATCCATCAGCCCCTGTGCAGCTCAGCAGGAGGCCGGGGCTCCTCGACATCGGTGCTTGCTCAACAGCTCACACCTCCACCTCTGCCCATCTCACCACCACACTCCCTTTCCTATGCTTTGAACAGAGTCGGTGGCACCAGTCATGCGAGCCAGACACCGGGAGTCACCCTTGACCAGTCCTCCTCTGAAGCCCTACATCCGGTCATCAGATTTTCCCACCTTCATTTCTAATTTTTCCTTATTCCTAATTCCATTTCTTGAATGCGCCCCCTCCCTCCATTCCTGCTGCTGTGGCCACCGCTCTAATCCAGTTTTCCTAGGCTGTCACCAAGGCTACTGGCCTCTCTGCCTCCATACGCTCCCTCCTGCAAATTACTGCCCCAAAGTAGCCAGAGACCTCTCTAACATGGAAATGTGACCATGCCTTTCTGCCCTAGAGTCCTCAGTGCCATGGCACCCAAGTGACTAAATGTGCTTAGCTCTCTCGCCACCAGCTGGCCCTGGCAATGGCTCCAGCGCCTTCTCTCGCCTCACTGAAGTTCTGACTTTGTGCTCTGGCAACCTTCAAACTGTGGTGCCACACACGCATATCTTTCCTAACATGACCAGTGTTCTCCCTCAGTCTAAAATGGCACCCCCATCTCTGCTTCCCTTCCCGGCTAACGCCTACTCATCCTTCGAGACTCAGCTCAGGCATCTTCTCCGCTAAGTACTGCTGTCTGTTCCCCAAATCCACACCTAATCTGAATCAGGTCCCCTTCCCTCTGCCTCCCCAGGCTCCTGCACCTCCCTCAATCACAACACCCATAAAGCTTTCTTCCTCACTCATCTTGGGAGCAGAGCTGGGTTTCTTCCCTTTGTTGGGGCCGAGCACAGTTACTGGGACACAACAGACTTACTGTACTAACTAATGACAAGAAAAGAGCCTCAGCCACCTCCCTGGAGCCCAAAGGCAACTAACCAGGTGGCTCTTTAACTGGTTCAGTCGTGGCCCTGCCTGTCTACACTCCTTAACCTCAATTTTCTGTTATCCATCAAAAGATCAGATCTTCACTGTCCAATAGGGTAGCCACTAGCCACATGAGGTGGGGTAGGTCTGAACTGAGATGTGCTGCAAGTACACCTGGACTTCAAACATTTGATGCTAAAAAAAAATGCTAACTACCTCATTATTACTGTTGCTTTATTGATTACATAGTGAAATGATAATGTTTGAGAGGTGTATATTATTATTAATTTCACTTGTTTCTTTATACTTCTTTTAATGTGACTATTAGAAAATTTGAAATTATATGTTTCACACATGTTTTTATTGGACAACACTGGATTAGATACTCCAAAAGAATTTCCAATTGACTAAAGGATCCTTTCCCACTTTTTATACTATCTCAGTTCTTATGAACTTTTTATCTAAAGCTAAAAATTCAGGGTAACACAGGCCAGTCACAGAAACTAATAAAGAAAAATCTCACTTCAAGTGTGCCAGACATACCTCTTTTTCCTTTGATTTTAAAGCCATGGTTAGGCCCTGAATGGCTTTATCCCTCTTTAAACTATTTTTCTTCTCTGTAGCAATTTCTCTTTCCTTCTCTCTGAGGTCTTCCTGAAGTGCCTAAATTAGATTAGAAAAAGATTCACTAAGTTGATGCGTTGCAGCCAAAATGCACTGTAAATATATCTTTAAGAGCACACTCAAATGCAGTTATTCTATCTCATCCCTGTCAACCTGTGATTAATGTTTCCAAGTCGAGCTGAACGTAGTGGCATCAGCTCCCGGTTCCTGTGCTACTGCTCACGGCAGCAGGGCTGGGTGAAGGGAAGGGGATCGGATCAGCAGAGATGATGACAGCTATTCCTGCGGGAAGGACTCCAATACCTTCTGAAATCTGAATACAGTCACATCGGAGTCTTTGAAACCATACCAGGTTATTTAGGGGGAAATAACAGATCATTAATTTCATTCCTTAATGCTACAAAAGCTAGCAGAGAATTTGGTTTGATGGAGACTGAACTATACATTTATAGTCTGAGTTCATTTCTAACGATAATCACTGCTGCCTCCCTCCCGGGCTGCTGTGAGGATCAAATGAGATAATGGATGTGAAAGAGCTTTCTCAGCTGGCAGGCACGACACAAACCCGGCTGTCGTGACCAGGGTCCCTGGAGCACAGGCTTTGTGATCAGCCTGGCAGGTCTGAGTCCTGGCTATCCTTCTTCCCAGGTCTTGATCTTGGGCAAGAGGCCTCAGCTTTCTGAGCCAGGTACCACATCTGCAAAATGGGAATGTCTCCCTCATAGTTACTCCAAAGACTGAGAAACTCCCTTTGCAGATTCTTAGCTTAACTTGTACACAGGAGTACTCAATAACAGTTACTGTCACCTAGAATTGTCTATTGCATTTAGAATAAAACAAGAGGCAAGAATAGGATAAACCTTCAATAAATTGTTAAAATCTATCAACATACCTGAATCTTCTCTTCAAAACAATGTCTCTCCTTCTGATGCTCCATTTGTGCAGCCTAAGAAAAGGCCTTAATTAGTAACCAGAGGGGGTGGCACCCACAATCTGATAGCTTCACCAAAACGATTAGAATTAACTCTCCCCCACAGCTACGGAACTCATTAAATCAAGTGTCCCCTCCTTCTCTCTGTCCCACCCAAAGTCCCACCTGATTTAAGTGAAGAAAAATGTGAAGACAGTAACCCATGTTGGCTGATCACCACCCCACAGACAGCGAACCAACGTGAAGCAGTGCTGCGGAAGGAGATGAACAGAGACGGGCCCGAGGAGTGTGGAAGAGGCTTAAAGGAGGAGCAGGAGACAGCTAGCTGCCATTTGCAGGTGAAAACTAACCAGTGAGTCTAAAGAATGCATTGCGAGCCAGGGACACAGACCCTGCCCCATAAAGAAACCCAGACCTTCCCAAACATTCCCAGAACGGAGCAGCCACCTTGGTCCAACAAGAACACAAGGCATACACTAAGACCAACTTGCACTTCCCAGTCCTGCCCTCCCTCCTTCAAAAGCACTCCAGGGAGGCTGCCTAGAGTGGGGGTAGGAGTCTAGGGGCTTGGGGGTCAGCTACCATACCCCACCTCTTAGAGCTGGAAAAACACAACTCCTCTGAGCCTGGTTCCAAACTCAACAAGGGGCCCACGACTGCTACCTCAGGTGGCCGGGAGGACGGATAAGGTGGCCCACTGAGCCTCATGTGCCGCCAGGCCCGGTTCAGGTTAGTTCCCTTCCCCCACTGTCTCTGAAGTTTCAGACCAAAGTTGGCCCTGAGCCTGCTGCCAACCACAAAGGTACAACGGACAGGCTCAGTGCAGTACACTGTGTGCTAAGAAGCCCGAGGGATGAAAATAAAGTCCCCGAGCAACAGCGAATTAATGCGTGGTGAACACAGGCGAGCAGTACAGGACTGTCCTTTTTAACCAACTCTTCTATGAACACGAGGCTGAAGAAGGGAGAAAAGCCCGGGCCCCTGACAAAGGCGGTTTCTGCTGATTCTTCGGCTGACAGGGAACTCGTGCTTGGAAGCCGACAGTGTGCGAGCCAGGCGGACTGCAGGGTGCACCACTTCCCACAGGAGTCTGATCTGCCCAGTCCCCTCTGCGCCCTGTTGCCTCACCTGGGCATCTCTCGCCTCTTCTTCCCTCCGAGCAGCAGAAAGTCCTCGGAGCGCTGCAGATGACGCACTCTCATCGGGAGATGCCATCTGAGATTTCTGCTCTTTAAGGCACTGAATGAAAGCTTCTTTGCTCTTCAAAGACAGCTTCAACTCCTCAATCAGTCTTAAAGAGAACAAAATTTAAATATTAATTCTAAGCTGTACTCTTAGCTCAGCGGAGCAGGAGGAGGCAGGAAACGGGGCCAGACACCTTCAAAATAGTCATGTCCAATGACTGGCGTAAAGAGAATCACGTGTTGCAGGACAGAGGTCAGGGCTGGGATCTGGGTGACATCAGCCAGTCCCCTCGCCTCCAGCCTGGCCCCAGTCGATCCAACTCTGAGCTGCCAGGCTATGGGCTGGTCAAGTCAAACCCCTGCTCGAAGACCTTCAACAGCCCCCACCAACAGTAGTCGGTTACTCATTTTTTCTACCAAGAAATCCTCTCTCTGAAAGGAATTTGTCATGGCAGGTTTCACAAACACAACCAAGAGCTATTCTGGGGCATGTGGGGAAAACAAGGATGTCTCTCCACACCTCCTCAAGGCAAAGCTCACACACACACCGAGTGTCAAGTTAAAGGCCACACTCCCGGGCAAGACACTGGAGGCCCTAGCACTTAGGGCTGGGACAGCCTGGGTCTTACCTCACAGGAAGCCAGCAGCCTCCCCCCAGTGCCTCAGCAGCCTCTCTTCCAGCTCTCTCAAAGCCAGGCAGTTTCCTGCCTCCATCCCTCTGCGCATGCTAGTCCCTCTACCTGGAATGCCCTTCGGCCCTGCCCCTCCTCCACCTGCATCCAGAGCTGGTTAAGCACCCTCTCCTCAAGGAAGCGAGTCTTGCCACCCACTCCCTTTAGAGTCCGCATCAAGGAGAAATGAACACATCCTTCCCTGGGCCACTACATCCCCCCATCCACTGCTCCCTGACCACCGCAAGTCATTCGCCCTCTCTAAGCCTGCATTTCCTTGGCTATGAAAGAATGTTCCAGGCAGGCGCAGTGGCGCACGCCTGTAATCCCAGTATTGGGAGGCTGAGACAGGAGGATCATAGGTTCGAGGACAGCCTCAGCAGGTAGTGAAACTCTCATCAACCTAGCGAGACCCTGAATAAAACTAAAAAATAGGGCTGGGGGTATAGCTCAAAGGTAGAATGCCCCTGGGTTCAATTCCCAGTACCAAAAAAAAAGTTCAACATGATTAGCAATCAGGGAGATGATGCACATCAAAACTACCCTGAGATCCTATCTAACTCCAGTGAGGCCCTCTGCAACTTCGTGAGACCCCGTTTCAAAATAAAGGATAAAAAAGAGGGCCAGGGGTGTAGCTCGGAGGTATAATGCCCCTGGGTTCAATCCCCGGTACTGCAAAAAAAAAAAAAGGAATACAAACAACAATAAATGCTGGTGAGGATGTGGGGAAATAGGAACTCTCATAGAGCTGCTATGAAGATCAGTACAGCGGTTCCTCAAAAGACTAGGAATGGGACCACCATAGGACCCAGCTGTAACATGTCTCAGTATCTTTCCAAAACAAAGTCAGAATACTACAGTGATGCTGCATATCCATGTGTATTGCAGCATGATTCGCAATAGCCAAATTATGGAACCAACCTAGGTGTCCAGCAACAGATGAATGGCTAAAGAAAATGTGGTATATGCACACAATGGAACTTTACTCAGCTATAAAGAAGAACAAAATTATGTCATTTGCAGGAAAATAGATGGAACTAGAGAGTATTATGCTGAGTGAGACCAGCCAGACTCACAAAGTCAAGGGTTAGGTGCTAGAGGAAAAAAAAATCAGAAACAAAAGGAACTTCAGGTAAATGAGAAGAAAGACCAGTAGAACAGTGGAAAGGGAAAGATACCCAGGAATGGTAGAGCTGGGTCATACGGAATGGGGGAGGGAGGTGGAGAAAAGGAGGCTTGATGAAGGAGAAAGCTCAGATGATGCTCTATCCACATATGAAGGTATCGCTACCAATCTCACAAACATGTACGGGGGTGGGGGGTCCAAAAGAGAATCGCACCAAGTGCCATGTGCCTGTGTCACGTTGAAACCTCACTATGATGTATAATTACAACGCACCAATAGAAGTATTTTTTTTTAATGGGATGACTTGCTCACGTGGACTGGTTATATGCTATTTAAATCAACCTAGCCAGCTCCTGGCATATGGCAGAACTCAACAAATGACAGTTGCTGTAATTATCACTTTTTTTAACATTCAACAATTAGCATTTTGTCAGAGGACCCTCAAAAGAGCCTTTCTGTAGCTAAGCCTGGAAAGCAACTCAGTAGAAAGAGTAAATACCTGGGGGTCCTGCAGAGCGGCCCTCGTGAAGCCAGCGTCCCCAGGCCAGGGCCAGGAGGGAGACACAGGCCACTGAGACACCTAGCGATGCACTGGGGCGCCTGTGAGATGCCCCCACACACCCGAGGGAGGAGTAAGATTGCCCTCTAGGGGTTCAGCTCTGGAGTCATCACATAATCAATTGGAGAGGTAAAAATTCACCAAAAGATACATTTAAATGGATGCCTTGTGTTGTAGGCAATTTATAACTTAATAAAATTGATTCCTTTTTCAGTTAGCATAAAGCAAGTTCTAGACAGGGAACTGAAGAGGTGGGGCAAGCCTGGTGGGGACTGAAGCACCAGCCCATTCACCTCCAGCAAGACAGAGAAGCTGGAAAGCCAGGCTTCTACGTGAAAGTCGGTGTCTCAAACATTGGCAACTAATTTTTTTTTTTTTTTTTTTTTTTTGCGGTACCAGGGATTGAACCCAGGGGCGTTCTACCTCTGAGCTACACCCCCCGGCCCTATTTTTTATCCTTTATTTTGAAACCGGGTCTCACGAAGTTGCAGAGGGCCTCACTAAGTAGCTGAGGCTGGCCGTGAACCTGGATCCTAACCTGGATCCTCCGGTCTCCGCCTCCCAAGTACTGGGATTACAAGCATGCACCACCACGCCCGGCTTGGCAACTAATGTGAACTTTTAAAAATACTGTGTTGACCAAGTTGGGTGTGGTAGAGCAGGATTGTAATCTTAGTACTTGGGAGGCTGAGATAGGAGGATCACAGGTTCAAGGCCAGCCACAGCAATTTAGCAAGGCCCTCGGCAACTTAGCACGACTCTGTTTCAAAATAAAAAAATAGGGCTGGGGGTGTAGCTCAGAGACAGAATGTCCCCTTGGTTCAATCCCTAGTACCAATAAATAAATAAACAAACACTGTATAGACCAAAGAAAAGTTGGTGGCCATATTCGAAATGCAGGGCTCCAGAAGAGCTCAAAGGCCAGACTGAAGGAAATAAAGTAGTTAACACATGTATCTTTGAAGAGGTGGTGGGCACCAAGTGAGGGCTCAGGCCTCAAGAGTCAACAGTACACCCAACCCAACCCAACGGGGTCGCTCTGTGTGGCAGATCTAGACCCAGCTTCCAGAACATAACCAAGGCCCCCTGCTCCAATCCTGTGCCCACCTTCTGACCTTCAATCAGCTGGGTAGGCAGGCCTGCCTTCAGGAGGGAACAGGCTGATCCTAGTCCCCCAAGAGTTTCAGCATAAAGAGTGTCACACCCTAAACAAAATCCAGGGTTAGCATCTGGCTGCTGGTGTCTGGGAGAGCAGCTGGGCCACCTATGCCCTGAGACAGACACATTCACAGGACAGACAAAGCAGATTACTGTGCCTGTCTAACCAGACCTCTGGGAAGCCCCGGGAAGATGCAGCCATCAGCAAAGCGCTGACCTGACCACCCACATCCACATAGCCCAGTGGCTGGACCACACCAAGTGCTCGCCTTCCCAAAGGCCCTCTTCCAAAAGGGTGAGAAGGCAGGCTTCTGCGGCACAGGCTGACAGGGACCGCCTGACGGGGCTCCAGGATCACTGTGAAATGTGCCAGGCATGGCGCGTGCTGCTCCCTCTGAGCTGGAGCTCCCAGGGCCCTCCTCTGATGAGTCTCCTGCCCCACGCCCAAGCTCAGAAGTCTGCACTCACCTCTGCTGCACTCACCTCTGCTGCAGCATCGATCAGGACTCATCTACCCCCCACCCAGGAGCTCTATATAAACAGGACCTTGCATTCCCGGCAAGCATGCCCAAGGCCATGCTCAGCAGCTAGTATGGAATGACTGTATACTTCCTCCAATGGCAGCCTCAATCCATATACCCACCCACCTCCTCACTCTAGGCTCCACCAGTAGACGCCCACACATCCCTCAATGTACACAGTCCCAACCGGAAGCATCACCTTCCCACCCCGCCCACCCAAAACAGATCCCCTGACCTTCCCCCAACTCAGCAAACTGCACCACCAACCCTCAATTGCTCATGCTGGAACCTGGGAGAGGGTGCCTCTGCCGCCTTGTCCCTCGGCCCCACGCCCAGCCATCAAGCCCTTCAAGTCATCATGTCCACTCCACCTTCTCCTATCCCTGCCTGCTCGCCTCCATTCCCAGTCTATCCCTTCTGCATCCACCTGAGAACCAGTCTTCCATCACAAGCCAGTGCCAGCCCACCCCTGAGGCAGCCAGGGGGCTCTCTCCAAATTCAAATCTGATCCTGTCCTTCCACGGCCCCACCCTTAACTCTTCAGTGGCTTCTCTTGTGGCCTCAGGACAAAACCCAAATTCTCCCTCAAGGTTCACATGGCCTCCCAACAGCCCTCTCCTCTTCCCACCTCCCTTCCAGAACACAAGGCCAAGACCACGCTTTACTTCTTTCCCTGCCCGGCCCTGCCGCTTCCCTCTAGCCTCTGGACTTTCATATATACTGTTCCCTATGCCTGGAACATCCTCAGTTCCCTTTCTTTGTCCAAGTAACGCTTCCTCATCCTGGTACAGTAACCCACTCTTACCCATGGTTTGTTTTCTCTAGGTTCACTTACCTACTAAGGTAGGTTAACAGTAGACAACCACAGTCTGACAACATTAAGTGGAAAATTATAAAAACAAATAATCCACAAATTTTAAATGACATGCCCTCCTGACCAGCCCATCCCACCTGGCACAAGCATCATCCCTCTGTGCAGCGTACCCATGCTGTATACCCTACCTGCCCCTCAATCACTTGGCAGCCATTTCCGTTATCAGATCGACTGTATTTCAGTATTTGAGTTCAGGTAACCCTTATGTAGTCGCCTGACCTACATCATATTGGCTGCATCGTTCACTTCCCTTCGTGTCACCGCACAGGCACCGTATCCTCTCACATCAAGACAAGGACAGTGAGCACAGTACAAGATATTTTGAAATTGAGCATGGTGTTACATGCCTGTAATTTCAGTACTTGGGAGGCTGAAAATGAGGACTGCAGGTTCGAGGCCAGCCTCAACAACCTAGAGACACCCTGCTTCAAAATAAAAAATAAAATAGGGCTGGGGATGTAGCTCAGAGGTAGAAGGCCCCTGGGTTCAATCCCCAGTACCACCAAAAATAAATAAATAAATAAAAAGATAAAAAGACATTTTGAAAGACCATATTCACATACTTTTATCACAGAGTATTGCTATAATTGTTCTATTTTATTATTGGTTATTGTTGTTAATCTCTTACTGTGCCTAATTTATAAATTAAACTTTATCATAGGTAGGTATGTATATACGTATAAAATAAAACATGGACTATAAGGGTTCTACTGGGAATCTTGGAATGCATCCCCCGCACATAAGGGGGACTACTGTACTTCCTCCAGGAAGCTTTTCCCGATTCCTCTAAACGGAATTCAGGAAATACTATGTTAACCCAGCATTGACCATTCTGTTCTGCCTTCCATTCCACCCCTTCTACCTAGCCAGATGATACATTCAGACAGTGGAAGAGAGAGACCCAGCTGGAATAGAAGACGCACAGGAATTATTTGTTGAATATCGGACATAATAACCCTACAGAACCAATGAATTAACAGCCAAGCATCTGCAGGCACCCTCCAGGGCCTTTCCAACCAGCTCCGTCCCAGGACTTCTTTGCAAACCCTCCCAAGCCCGCTCCTTCCTTCCTCTTCACAGGCACCAGGAGTTCTGTCATTTCTTCTTTGGCGACCGCCCGCACATTCTATCCTGTTTCATTACCTGGGCCCTCTACCCCCAGTTTAACTGCTGGGGCCTGTAGCTCCCCCAGCAAGACAAGCCTATAGTCTTCTAAGGGCTTCCCGCTGATCAATGGGGAAAGGGGCCAGGGTCCCTAGGAATGATTCGTGTGGAATTCTCCGTCTAGTGGCTCCTGACACCCCAGGGTGGTACCTGGGAAGGTCGGTGCCCTGAGGGGTCAGCTAGGGCGCCCTCCAGAGAGGTTTCTCCTCCTAACAGTGTGGTCCAGAAAAACACAAGGTCACAGATGAGGAAACTGAGGCGATTCTTACTCTCCTGAGGCCATAGAGAACTCAGTTTCCTAATCGCAACACTTCCACTCTCTAGATCAAAGCTAAGAAAAGGCTGCAGCGCACCCCGTAAATGCTAGTGTCCCGGATGTGGAAGCCGGGGCCCTGGAGCGCGGAGACCGTGGGCTCTCCCCCAGGGTCCGTTTACTCCTCTGTCACAGGGAACCCTAAACAGTTTGCTCATCTGACTTCCCAACCAGGCTCACACCTCAAGAGGTGGCGCCAAGACAGAAGTAAAGCAAATGAAAGTGGGGCGTGGTAGCGCACGCTTGTAATCTCAGTACTTGGGAGGCAGAGCCAGGAGGATCTGGGTTCGCGGCCAGCCTCAGCTACTTAGTGAGGCCCTCTGCAACTTCATGAGACCCGATTTCAAAATAAAGAATAAAAATAGGGCCGGGGGTGTAGCTCGGAGGTAGAACGCCCCTGGGTTCAATCCCCGGTACCACAAAAAAAAAAAAAAAGAAGTAAAGCAAACGGCAGGTGGACACAAGAACCTCAACAGGAGGGGGGCTGAGTGACCCAGAAGAGCCACCACAGCCCGGACCCTCTGGAGCAGTTTGTATGCTCTGGAGCAACTTCCCTCCAACTCCAGTGGACAGGTCACAGGTCACCAGTGGACAGGTCACAGGTCAGCTGGCAGTCTCACCTATATTTAACTAACCCAGCCTTCCACTAAGTGACCACCAGAACAGGGCAAGAGTAGCAAAATATAAGGTTCATGGTAAAATCTCAACTTTTCTCCTGACAAGTTTTTATCAAAAGTTTTGTTGCAAGACATGGTGAGCATTAAAGATGGCCTAAGGACCTACTGTCCGCAGTGTCTCTGAATTAAATGGCAGACATTTTATTCCAGACCATCAAAACACTCTGTATTTGGTCTACGTTGCTTTGTTTTAGGCTCCAGGCACTGCACTAATCTGGGCCTCCCGCCAGCATTAAAAGATGGGATGGAAAACAGGTCATACAAAATTCACCAGTGTTTACTGTGGGGACTGAGCTGCGCACTGTTCCCCTGGAAAGAACCACAAGAGAAATTTCCCTCCAGCAGTGCCAAGTAAAACTGGGCTTCTCCGAGTGACTGGCCTGTTTTGCCCACTGGGTAATGCTAATCTCAGCTCCACCGAGATGGTTTTTCCTTTTTTCCTTTGGCTACCAGGAAGCTTAAAGCTAAAACTAAATGCTAGATTTAGTATCTAAGTAGAACTTTTCCACATGAATTTCTATCTACTACTGTGCCTGTACCCTCATATTACTATCCTCTTCCTCTTCTCTCCTTCTCAACTTCAACCCTAGTTTGCTATCTTACTGTGTTGAATATGTTCAAGTAAGTCCTTCAAGTGCTGTGGAGAACAATGAGAAACGGGAGGGAAGGAAGGAAAGAATGGAGGGAGGGGAGGGAGGGAGGGAGGGAGGGAGGGAGGGAGGACAGGCTTCCCCACACTGCAGAGAGTGAGACATCAGGATTTCACCGTGAGAGCCACACCTGTCTTTCTCCTCCAGGGCCAGGGCCACCTCCAAGTCACCCTCGCGCATCTTCTTCATCTCTGACAGCTTGCTTTCCAAGCTCAGCCGAAGAGCCTTCTCTGTTTCTGTCCCTGCAAAGGCCTTTTCCAGTTCTGCTTGGGCGGCTTTCACATCCTAGAGTTAAATTAAATGCATTTGATGCAATTTTTCAATACAATTGGGAACATTTTGAAAGGAAATTGGATTAAAATATAAATATTTATGACTTTTTCTCCGGCACATTTCCCCTCCCTGAATTGCACTATACATGGAAAGAATCGGTAATAAATACATTTGCCAGCCATTTTCCCTCTTGTATCCTGAAGAGTAATAGGCATTTCCAATGGAAAAGAATCAACTCTACAAAAACTGTACCTCTGGTTTTTGAAAAATCAGATCAATATTTACAGCCTCAATGAGAACAAGGAGAAATGCGCCTCTCAATACTAAACATACATAAATTCCAAAGAGCCGCCATAATCTCCATACAAATTCATCCCACACCCCACCGCCCCCCTCGCTCTTCCTTTTTAAGATAATGACTACACGATTCTAAAGTACATTTTCGGCATCTCCAAGGTGATTTAGGTGGTGAAAAAACTTCACGTTCTTGCTGGGAGCTCAGAGAAGCCACCGAGGAAATCATCGAAATCGCGGAGGTAGCGTCTGCATAGGGGAGAGGCTCTGGCGCTCATGCCAGTTACCCGGGAGGAGGCCTGAATCTCAACTACTCATGCCCACTGCCTCCGATTATATCACAAAGTTAAACGGCAAATCAAACCAGCTTCAAATCCCAGCTCTCCAACTTCCTTGCTGTGTGACTTCAGATCGTCACTTAACCTCTCTGAGCCCCAGCTTCCCATCTAGAGAACTGGGATAACCACTATCCCATCAAAGAGCTGCTGTGAGACTCTGTCAAAAACCTGTTGCCTCACCAAAGCTCAAAAGCTGTTGGCTTCCTTCTCCCTGCCCTTTCCCCCACAGTGCCCTCCTGCACTGCCTCCCTGGGAGCTCACCAGCCAGTCTCAATGAAAGCTGGGAAAATCATCTCCTATGTTCCTAGACAACAAAAAACAGAGCCTGCTATTTACTGAGTGCCTACTAAATGCCAGGCTATGAGCAAGAAGCTTTCTTTATGTCATATCTGATCCTCGCCCAACACTACAATGTTATACACGGAGACAGTATAGCACTCTAGAATGTAGGTCAGCGGCCAGACCACCTGACACGTCCAGCCTGTGTGACCTAGAGCCAATGACCTAGCCACTCTGTGCCTGCTTCATCGTCTGTTCACCAAGAAAGGTAAAGAAAAAGGATGATAGAAAGCTTTTATCTCTTTGGCTTATTGAAAGGATTAACTATGCCTGCAGGGCGCCTTGCCCAATGGTCAGCCCTGGACGAGGGCCAGCACTGCTGTCATTATGGTTACTACTGCCCAGCAGGTGACACGGTCCTCACTGCACAGAGGAGGACGCAGAGGCTCCAAGTTGACAAAGACAGCCAGTGGCAGAGCAGAGTTCTGGCACCCCAAAACACGGAAGCACGTGCTGGGAAAAACGAGGTGCCTCAATCAACAGGTTACATCTCTTAAAGCACCTTGACTGAATTTTCACTCAACTCCAGAAAACCCTCCGTTCAGTTTCAGCTCTACCGCTTATGATGTAGACTGTTTCTCACTCTTTCTGAGCCTCATATATATGTGCCCCAAGGAAAGACGCAAGGGTGGAAATGCGCGTCACGAAGAAAAGCTGTAAGCTGCAAAACACGGGGTCGGCTCTTGGTACCCAGGAGTGCTTTTTGGTGTCATTACTCTTTGTATCTACTAAAAAAAAAAAAAAAATTGAGATGAAACAACTCCAAAAGATCAAAAATTAAATAGCTAGTTTAGGTCAAGTACCCCTAATCCAAAAATCCAAACTCTGAAATGCTCCAAAATCTGAGCTTTCTGAATGCCAACAGGATGTCACAAGTGGAAAAAATCCAGACCTGACCTCATGTGATGGGGCACAGGCAAACAAAACTCAGGCACACTAAGATGTCATATAAACTACCTTCAAGCCGGGCGTGGTGGCGCACGCCTGTAATCCCAGTACTTGGGAAGCTGAGACAGGAGGATCGCAGGTTCAAGGACAGCCTCAGCAAGTAGTGAGACGCTCAGCAACCTAGCAAGACTCTGCTTCAAAACAAGAATACCCCTGAGTTCTATCCCTAGCACCACAAAAAAAGTCTTCAGACTATGTATATAAAATATATATGAAACATAAATAGATTTCGGGTATTGACATGAGTCCCACCCCAAGATATCTCATTATGTATATGCTAATATTCCAAAATCTAAAAAAAAACACAAAATCCAAAACACTTCCGGTCTCAAGCATTTAAGGTAAGGAATGCTCAACCTGTATTACCTAATACTAGTTTTTCTGCCTTAAGATGGAGACGGAATTTTTTAGCCAGGAAATATCCTGACTCCCATCGCTATCACAGGAAACAACTAACTGAGAATAAGTGGAGGAGAAGCTACACGCAGGGCCTAACAGAGAAAAGACATTCAATGAACACCGTGGGATGGTTAGATGGAGGCCAGGTGCTGGGGATAGGCGCTGGCGGGCAGGCAGCGGCTAAAGGTGAGGAAATGTGGCTCCAGACTCGGCTAGCATCGGTCAGTCAGTCATTCCCCTTTTCTCTGGGACTCAGCCTCCCCATCTTTAAAATAAAGGGACCAGCCGGGCGTGGTGGCGCACGCTTGTAATCCCAGTACCTGGGAGGCTGAGACAGGAGGATCTCAGGTTCACGTGATCCAGCCTCAGCTACTTAGTGAGGCCCTCCGCAACTTAGTGAGACCCTGTTTCAAAATAAAGAATAAAAAATAGGGCTGGTGGTGTAGCTTGGAGGTAGAATGCCCCTGGGATCAACCCCCAGGACCGCAAAAAAAATAAAAATAAAAATAAATAAAATAAAGGGACCAAAGTCAATAGCAGTGTGGTGTTGTAGAAAGAGCACAGGCTTTAAAATCAACAGCCACAGGTCTAAACCCAGGCTTTGACTTGGACCTGTTAGTGCTTCTCTCAGTATCCTCCTATGGGAACAAAGACAACAGTTGGCAGGGTGTGAGGGTTATTTATGATTATATATGCCAAGCGCCAGGGGATGCTCAGTGGGGGGGGGGGGTACTCCTTCTGCTAGAACTCTGACAGTTGAAAAAAGGCTCAGCACCGCGCCATTAGGAGCCCACTCGGGCCCCCCAGACTTGCCCCTTCTAGACGGAGTATCCTTTTGGTGAGGATATCTTCCACCTGCTGCACCTTCCTCTGAGCATCTTCCTTCACCCGCTGAACTTCAGAGCCGCCCCCTTCAGCCAAGCTCTCAACCGCTTTGCTGCAGAAAGAGACAAGGGGCAAAATGCATTAGGGAGACGGTCGGAGAGTAATTTCAGCAACCTCAAAGAGACAAGGAGTGTTAGTCATTTCTCTTGCTTGCCTGAGCTAAGCTTCTTTTTTAAAATTAGTATTTGTAATTCCAAAACACAGATAAGAGCCAGGTGTGGTGGGGAACACCTGGAATCCCAGAACTTGGGAGGCTGAGACAGGAGAATCACAGGTTTGAGGACAGCCTCAGCAACTTAGACCCTCAGCAACTTTGCAAGACCCTGTTTCAAAATTAAAAAAAACAAACCTAAAAAGGGCTGGGGGTGTGGCTCGGAGGTAGAATACCAGAGTTCAATCCCCAGTACCCCCAAAAAAATAGATAAGAAAAGGCAAGAATCATGCATTATCTCGTCTTTCAGAATAACTAAGTCAACATTTTAGTATACAGCCTTTTAGACAATTCTACACAAACAGAACTATTTAGTACGTATCAGTGAACCAACTTTACTACTTAATACACTATAAACACCCTTTTGCGCCAATAAATATAAATCTACATCATCACTTTAAAGGCCACATGTTAATTCACTGTATGAAGTACACTATGATTTATTATATCAATTCCTTGTATTTTAAATATTTAGAATTTTCTGATTTAACATGTTTGATAGTACTCATAAAAATCTGCAAACAGCGCCTGGTAGGAAGTAAGCATTCAATAAACATTAGTGCCATTGCTTAATATGATAAGCAGTGTTATAAACGTATACTTCTGTGTCTACCAGCCAGCAATGGCCTGAAGGTAGATTCCCAGCGAGGGAATTGGTGGGTCAAGGGGTAAGTGCACTTTTAAGACTCGTGAGAGCTACTGCCAGATTTCCCACCACGACACTTCCCAGAAAGTCCCCCTCCACCAGTGGTGTGGGAGAGGTGGTCTGATGAACCAACGTGCAAAGAAGCAATACGCAACAAAACGAAATCAGCTTTGGGGTTCAGGTTGTCCGCTTCATCTTGCACCAAGTGGAGGAGAAAGCATTTAAGTACAGCACCATCGATGTGTCTGCACACACGCTACCATGCAGGGCATGAAGAGGGGAGATCACACAAGCGTCCTACACTGTCACTCTGACATAAAGCACACGAGGCACATGGCCGTGGCATTCTCTCCGCATGACGGTCAGCATGGGGACAGCACACCAAAACCAGGGTTGTGACCACCGACGCCGAAAGAAAAACAGTGTCAGGCACCGATCTGTAAGACTTGGACTCTGAGTCCTCATCAGATTTCCAAATGATTGCGTTTCCAGGAGGCAGGATAACAGAGGAAACGGCTCCACCTAGAGCTGGCTTCTCAAAAACACTGCAACCCAAAACGCCCTTCACCACCAGCCTCCCGCGGCGCCCCACATTAGGGGTATGTAAAATTCCCCAACAGAGCGCTGTGGGATCAGGCACTCACACGGCCAGGCCACATGAACTTTTTACCAAGAACAATGGAGAGTCAAGAGGCCCATGCTGGCTGTCCAAGTTTCAAGCAGGAGTCGCCTGCAAATAAAGCCCTTATTCATAGCTCACTCACATCCTTTCTCCAGTAAGACTTTGGAAGACCCCGGTGTCATGATGTCATGTGAGTGGAATTCAGTGGGAACAACAGGAGGAAAGAAGACGGGGCTCTGAGGCCAGATGGGTCTGCTTCCACATTCCTGCTCCATCCCCTCCCACTGAATGGGCAAATCACCTGCTGCACCTGAGCTTCCTCGTGGGGAGAAGGAGAGGACGGTCTCTTAGGATGACTGTGCTAACACACAGGGTGCCGCTTCCTCCCGGATCTGAGTGCCCTGCCGGGTGCTGTGAAGGCCTCCTGCCGTCCCTCTGCTGGGGTCTGAGCCCAGAATAGATCATCCCCGGGCCACAGCCAAGGCCACCATTCCCACATCCTGATTAATGCCATTAAGTGTTCTCAGCTCCCACTCCCTCGGCTCATTTCTGGATCAGTACTGTCTCAAATTCACAGTGACTCACAGTCATTCTATCACTCCTCGAGGGGCATTAGAGACAGCCAGAAAGTGACAGACTCCATGCCCCTCCCTCCTGGGCCTGATGCAGGAGTTCTCTACTCCCGAATTTCTTTTTTACTTTTTTGTTACTAGGGATTGAACCGAGGGGCATTCTACCTCCAAGCTACACCCCCAGCCCATTCTATTTTATTTTATTTTTTGTTTTGAAACTGGGTCTCACTAGGTTGCTGAGAGTCTCACTAAGTTGCTAAGGCTGGTGTCAAACCTGCAGTTCTCCTGTCTCAGCCTCCCAAGTACTGTGTGCTACCACGCCTGGCTCTATAGACTCTTTGTGTATGTGTGTGTGGTACTGGGGATTGATCCCAGGACCATTCTACCTCCAAGGTACACCCCGAGCACTTTTTATCTTTTATTTTTGAAGCAGGGTCTCACTAGGTTGCTGAGAGTCTCGCTACATTGCTGAGGCTGTCCTCGAACCTGAGATCCTCCAGTCCCAAGTACTGGGATTACAAGTATGTACCACCATGCCAGCTAGTCCTGAATTTCTGCTACCAGCTCACAAGTGTCTAAGCCCTTGGGGCTTTACAGAGCCTCATCTATAAAATGGCTCCCCTCTCTGACCCCTAACCTCACCCATCGCCCCTGCCCACCAGAGTGCAAACTGTCTCTCCCCTCCGCCCAGATCCAACCCTGGAGTTTTACAGCCTGAATCCTATACATTGTCAAGAGGCTGACTACAATTTTTTAAGAACTACTAGTATTATTCAGTTTGTTTGTGTTTTAGTTATACCAATAAAATATATTCCCAATAATAAATGTTCCAACTTTTCATTTATCATCTTTGTATTTCACAGTTACTGTAGCAATAAAATTTATGCTCAGCAGTACGGTGTAATTTTCCTCTGCTAATGGAATTATTATTTTTTGTTTGTGTTTTAAAGCTACAGAGATAAAATTTACTCCCAACAATATGACTGCTTTTGTTCTTAATGTCCCCTTATTGTAACGGATGAACACAACAGCGGAGGAGCAGAGAGCTCGTGCCTCCTCCACGGCGAGGGGAGCGTGCTGCAGACCCGCAGACCCCGTTCCGTTTCCACCCGGCACGTCCTCTCCTCCAAGCCTCAGTTCTCCCTTCCCTCAAACGGGAACGCTGGCTTCCTCACAGCATTGTCGTAAAGACCAAATGCAATAAAGCATGTCACGTGTCAGGCACAGGGTTTGGGACAAAGTAAGGTCTCAATCATTGTTCATTCCTACCTTCTATTCTTTCCTTTCTTGCAGAATATGAGCTAAGAGACAAGGTGCATAGCAAGACCTAAGAGATTGGTCTAATCCAGCTGTCTATCATACAAGAAAGAGCCTTCTGTAAACACTACCCTCACTGCCCCTTCTCTTTTTGGGGGCGCAGGGATGGAAGCCAGGGCCTTTCGCACACTAGGCAAGCACTCTACCACTGAGCCACACCCTACCCTCCACCCGTTACTCTTTTTAACCCTCAACATTTCCTCTGGATTCATTCCATTCTAACTATAGTTCCTAGGGAAAAGCAGGGGCTTTTCCGGTGGCAGGTCCGATGTCCCACCCCCTCCTCCCACCAAAAACTCTAACATTGAAATGGGGAGCTGAGGGAATTATATTAATAAAGGCATTTTCCATCAATAAGTATCTACCACAGTCACGCTGCTGGGTGCTGGGTAATCAGGAGTAAACAGAAAGGCAATCTTAGCAGTTATGGGGTAGACACTGCGGCTGAATAGACAGAGATATTATGCATACACTATGTCTACATATGAAAATTAAAAAGCAAAGAATGAGCCGGGTGTGGTGGTACACACTTGTAATCCCAGTACTTGGGAGGCTGAGACCAGAGGATCCGGGTTCGCGGCCAGTCTCAGCTACTTAGTGAGGCCCTCCGCAACTTAGTGAGACCCTGTTTCAAAATAAAGAATAAAAAATAGGGCTAGGGGTGTAGCTTGGAGATAGAATGCCCCTGGGTTCCATCCCCAGTACTGCAAAAAAAAAAAATAAATAAAGCATGAAACTAGCGCTGGACTGGACATCAGGGACTTGCGTTCTAACCCTAGTTCTGACCTCTCTGGCTAGGACTCGCAGCCCTTCCCTTCACCAGGCCCCAATTCCCCCAACTAAAAAATGAGGATATTCCTTGAGATTTGCAGTTCCCAGAACAATGAAGGAATGGAAATGGGTGTGGAAGTGTTTTATAAACTAAAAAGTGCTACACATATGGGACTGGCCTTTCATGCCAGAAGTCTGTGCTGAGACCAGGGCGGGCTGGAGGGGGCCGTGTGGGACCCACCATGTGCGCTTCGGAAGGGTGAGGCCATTGGAACGAACTGGGCGGGAAGGGGGTGAGAAGGGCGAGTCCGAGGACCTCGGGAGCGTCCCTGAACTGCCTCTGGGACAGCTGTGGAGAGGACGCTGAAGTGGCTAAGCCACTGTGAATGTTTAACAAAGCTCATGATCTCCACCCAGACAGGAGTCGTCCTTGACAGCTCCCTCCTCGTCCTGCAGCAAGGCTGCTGAGTCTGCTTCCTACGTTGCTTCCTCCACCCACCCACTCGGACACTCAGCTCTGACCTCACCCATGGAACTGCATCCTAACTGGTGTCCCTGCTTCCACCCAGCATCCAGAGTGACCGTTTCTAAGTGAAACTTGTGATTGTGTCACTGGCTTATTTGATCTTAGGATAAAGACCAGAATCTCTGGCATGCCAGTCTTCTCATATTTCCTTCTCATATTTCTATCTATTCATTCCCTTCTTGAATATTACTCCTCTATCCACTCACCTGCCTATTCCTACTGATGCCCCAGGTTTCATCTCAAATGTCACCTTCACAGGGACATCTTCCCTGTGAAGAAATATCTATGTCTACACATCCACTCCCGCAGCTACAAACTCTCAGAGCTCCCTTTATTTTCTCCCAACGTGTATTCACGCATTTGTTTCTGCAAATATTTTATCATCATCACCTCCACTAGAATGTAAGTCTTGTGTATCAGGGACTCTTCTGTATCCCCAGGAACCCTGTCCAGTGCCACACGCAACATCCGCTTCATAAATATGTTGACTAAGTTAACAAGCTGCTCAGATCACTAAGATCCTTGAACACCAAGCCGGGCAGACTGGGAAATAAGCACATACAATCTCATGTGCAAGTCCCCAAACACTCCATCCTGTGTGTGCGCATGAGCCCTTGTGAGGTGGGGATCCCCTGTGTACGTGCTTAGCTAAAAACAAGTCCTAATCAAGACCTGAAGCAGGCGGAGCAATGAGTATGAGAAAGACCAAACTCTATTCTGGTCTTCAGGCCTGGTAAAGTAGATTCACCTCACTGCCCAGAGAAGGATCTGCTTCCAAAAAAACAAAAACTTTTCACCTGGTTATATTTCTTAATTCATCCACTCATTTGGAAAATACAACATGCATGTGCAAGTTCCGCATAACTCAGAGGAGAAGCCTATGCTGGGATCCTCTAGCCGGCTCAAAGCCAGCTCAGGCCAACTCCCAGCGCTGGAGCCCATGGCGGTGAGAGGAGTCGGCCCGGCCCCGGCCCCAGCACCAGAGCCGCACACTTAGCCACAGCAGCTCTGCTGCCGGACAGATGAAGCGCTTCCACGCGAGCCTGCAGCCCTCGGCGGGCCGCCTGCGCGGTCACATTCCACTCCTGGAGCAAAAGTGAGCACCCTCTGGTGTTCCCACTTCCCCCATAATGCCCTCTGTCCCCGCACCTCCACCACGCGCTCATTTGCGTGTGATGCACGCTCTGATGAGCTCTGGAGCGGATGGGTGGTGTCTCTTTTCAAATCTGCAGTGTGTGGCACAAGCAATAAATGTTGATGGATGAGCAAAGAACCAACTGTTCCACGGGCTGCATTCACTGAACTGTGCTTGGTGTTAAACATACATACGTACATACATACACACATACACACACACACACACACACATATATATATATATATATATATAAATTTTTTTTTTTTGGTGGTACTAGGGGTTGAACACAGGAGCGCTCTACCTCTGGACCATACCCCCAGCCCTATTTTATTTGTTTCTTTGAAACAGGGTCTCACCACAGTTACCACATGCTGGCTTTGAACCTGTGACCCTCCTGTCTCAGCCTCCCAAGTATTAGGATTATAGGTATGTGCCACCATGCCCGGCTTCAACAAATATTTGAATATTGAACTAAGTAATGGAAATATCAATTTTCAAATTTTTATTTTAAGTAACAGAACCTCTTTCCAACAAAACATTACAAGGGACTCTAGTACATATAAAAGATTTTTAAAATAGTCCTGGTCAAAGCTCCAGCTTCTGCCTCCTTGCCAACAGGACCCTTCGAGTCCCCTGGCTTTCCAGCAAAGAAAATGAATGAACTGCCGACACAATTATCAACAACAGATGAATCTCACAAACTACTGATGAAAAGAGAAGTTAGACACAAAAGAGCACATGACTGCATAATTCCACTTATATAAAGTGTAAAAACAGGCAAGCCAGGCGTGGTGACACACTCCTGTAATCCCAGTACTTGGGAGGCTGAGACCTGAGGATCCTGGTTCACGGCCAGCCTCGGGTACTTAGTGAGGCCCTCCGCAACTAAGTGAGACCCTGTTTCAAAATAAAGAATAAAAAAAAAAGGGCTGGGTTTGTAGCTCGGAGGTAGAATGTCCCTGGGTTCCATCCCCAGTACCACCAAAAAAAAAAAAAACAGGCGGAACGAAGCAAGTGTGGTAAGAGTGGTCAGAAGAGTGGTTATCCTGGGGGAGAAGGAAGTTCTAGAGGACAGGGGCTCCTGGGACGTGACTGCTCCACCACCTGATCTGGACGGTGGCCCATGGTGTGTCTGCTGGTGAAATTCCATCATGCTGTACACTGAAGACCTGTCCATTGATCTCTAAGTGTGTTATACTTTAAACGCTTGTTGAAAAATAAGTAAATAAGCTGGGGGGAGGGGTGGCACACGCCTATAATCCCAGTACATGAGAGGCTGATAGGAGGATCACAGGTTTGAAGCCAGCCTTGGCAACTTAGCAAGGCTCTAAGCAACTTTGTGAGGCCCTGTTTCCAGATAAAAAATAAAATAGGGCTGGGGGTGTAGCTCGAAGGCAGACTGCCCCTGGGCTCCACCCCCAGCACCACAAAAAAAAAAGTAAATAAAACTAAAATGTCCTTGGAGTCCTCTGAGGCCAGTCAAAGGACAACTGGGTTAGAAAGGCAGTTGGGCCGGGCGTGGTGGCACATGTCTGTAATCCCAGTATTTGGGAGGCTGAGACAGGAACATTGCAGGTTCAAGGTCAGCCTTAGCAACATAGTGAGACCCTGTTTCAAAGCAAAAAATAAAATAAGGCTGGGGTGTAGCTCAGACGTAGGACACCCCTGGGTTCAATCCCCAGTACCACAAAAAAAAAAAGAAAAAAAAGCCGTTGGTTCTGTTTTGCTGACCAGCCTATCCCCCACCATGATGAGCCGCGGCGACCTCCTGACAGGATGACAGGTACTCACGAGGCCTTGATGAGCAGCCGTTCTCTCTCCTGGAGCTCCCGCTTCAGACTCTCTACTTCCACCTTGAGCTCAATGTTCTTCCATACCAGATAAGGGAAGAAAAGAGAGAGCGTAAGATAAGACCTGCATCGAGGGTGGGCAACCTGCTTCTCGCGCGGACTGACTCCGTGATGCTTGCAATAGCAGATGTTAGATTCAAACCCTCATTAGCCTCAAGGCACAGCGAAAAGGGAATTATTAAACACTGGTGGTCTCAAAAAAAGCCCCGGATTTCTCAAGACTTGGAACAATTATGTAAATGTTCCAAGCTTCTAACAGCCAGAGCATTCAAATATCGAGGCATAAATGTCATACAAGTGAGGCTGATTTAAAAATTGTTTGCCCTCCGCCAAGCAAATTTACAGTTTGCTTTTACCATTCCAAGGCAATTACTCCTGGTTGTTTACAATCATGCATGTGGTGGTTGTAGCAGTGGGAACGTGTTACAGCTTTAAAGAAAAAAAGACACAAACCTGTGGATGGCTAAGGGGGAGGCCGCATCATGGCCTGTCTTGCTTCAGTTTAAGATTTCAGGGTACTCACAAAAAAGCCACAACCACATGGATCAAGCTGCCCCTAGGGGACCCCACAATGTCCTTCTCTTAACTGACTGCAACAAAGTCACATGCCACCCTGGGTGTACAACTCACATGAGAATCCTAGGACAGATGGAACCCAGCGTGAGGCCGGGGAGTAGTGGTGGCTTCACAAACTCATCCCAGTGTCTCCCAGAACAAACACGAGGTGAATGTGTGCAGTAGCGTCAGGGTGTCTAGGTGCACAGTTTGCAGAGGACTGCTATCGATCCAAGATTTCCTGAAATTCACCCTCCTGTTTTATCTTAATAATTCGTGCCAATTTACATTCGACTCCATAACCCATGTGTATTGTTCTAAATAAAAATAACATTTCCAGTAAAATTTACAAGCTCAGAGGACATACCTCCCTCCTTCCTTTGGCCAAGAGGTCCTGGGGTGAACAGGCACCCCGGGTTGAAAGTACAGCCCAAACGGAAAGGGCATGGCGCAGGGCCAGAAGGACATGGGTTCAAGTTCCGCCTCTACTCTTTGCCAGAAAGAGCCTGGAGTGAGTCCGCGGGCACTCGTTGCTCACACCTAGGACCAGCACTGAGGACACAGGCACAAATGACAGGTGACAGGCACGGCCTGCCTTCGTGCTAACAAGGAATGCAGATCTGGAAGAGCGGCCCTGCATCTGTTCTCAGAAGGCAGCGATCAGCAGTGAGGAAGCAATGCTCCTCCTCTCGGGTCCCTCAGGTGTCCAAGGAAAAGCACAAAGTGCACATGACATGGGGATTGGAGGACTAAACCAGCCAGCAAGTGAGAAAAGCCTACATTATTTTCTTCACTGTCAAAGGAAGTGAATATGTCATCTATGAGGAGAACTTTTTCTAGAGGAAACTGGCCTTTGCAACAGGACAGGACACCGAGTAGCAGCGCACAGTGTCTTCAAGTGTGGCTCTGTGAAAACTGCAGGAACACCCTTCACACACAGGGCTTCTTTCCTGCTCTCAGAAGGGCGGAGAGCTTCAGTGTCTGGGCTGATGCAATTACTCTAAGAGCTCTGCTTCCTGATGAACCTGGCACCCCATGGACAGCTAATGCGGCCATTAGACTATTTTCCTCACGCCCAGGTTCTCAACTTATAAACTTATGTAAATGATGACAGTAATTTCCAAATCAAAAGCCAGGACACCAGCAGGGCTTGTAATCCCAGTACTTGAGAGGCTAAGACAGGAGGATCACAGGTTCTAGACCAGCCTCAGCTACTTAGCGAGGGCCTCCACAACTTAGTGAAACCCTGCTTCAAAATAAAAAATGAAAAGGGCTGGGGGTGTAGCTCAGAGGTAGAATGCCCCGGGGTTTAATCCCCAATACCATAAAAAAATAAAAAGGTCAGGACATCTTCTAAGTATATAATGAGCTACTATAAAAGTTATGTAAAAGAACAAAGAAACACTTAAACTACTCTTAAGGAAAGACATCTAAGAAATCATTAAGTGAAAAATGCAAGGAAAACCATGCATTTTTCACAAACACATACACACTCAATAAGATTGGTTAGATGTAAGGGGCCCAGGAGATAAGAATGGAAGAATATGTGTATACTCTTTATGTTTTTTGAATTTTGAATTACGTGTACCGACCCAAAAACTTAAATTGAAGATAAAAAAAGGAGAAAAAGAAGGGCAATGAAATCAGGCCATCTGGTCAGTCAACGGCAAAGCACTGCCGAAGCGGCCCAGCAGGATGAGGGAGACATAGCTGCACTCACACCCACTCTTACAGTAGCCATGACACCAAACAAGTTACTGAGCTCCCCGAGCCCATGTCCTTCCCTGAAAGATGAGGACACTCGCCACCGCACAGGGATGTCCTGAGAATTACAATACGATAACGAATGGACAAACACCCAACACAGCGCCTGACGGAGTCGGCAGTGGACGCGGTGTGGCTCCCGGCGTGGCCCCAGAAGTTCTGAGGTGCATGACCGCCATACTCAACATAAAGTGATTTAGACTGCTGGTTTCCTCTGCAATTTCAATTGCATCACCACTCTCTTCCAGATAAGGGGACGTCCTCGGTGTCTTTCCACCCCCACACTGAAGGAAGAAACTGCTGTCAAGGACAAGGGAGCTTTTCAGTTCTTGAAAAGGCTCAGAAGGACAACACATCCCTGTTCAAGAAAAGTCCATTTAAGTTCCTCTGCTGAAACTCAAGGAGAGCTCTTTTTCCTCCTTCAAAAGTTTTCACTGGTATAAACTTCAGAGGAGAAAAGATGGAATAATTCCCAGGCCAAGGGCTAATCTACCAGAAAGAGCTAAGAAACAGGCACCGAAATATTGTTTGTACTCATGTCTTTTCAAGAAAGCCAAGTTCTTTTTTCAACTTTCAGAACCAAGGTTTGTTTTCAGACAAAGACCTGCAGGTCAAGACTTCAGATAGGAATAGACTTCTTTTTCTGACAGTTCTAAGCAAGCATACAAGAATACAGAAGAGTCAAATCACAGAAAAACTGACAATCCTAACTTTGGGCGGCCAAAGAAAGCCTCACTAAGACAATGAGGCTAATTGTCAAGCGCTGACTGTGTGCTGGGGCTTTTCATGTCATCCCTGCTTAATCCACACAAATAACCCTATGACACAGGGATGAGCACTCAACTCTGGAAGCAAGCCCAGAGAGCTACAGTGACTTCCCTGAAGTCACCCCAGTCAGTTGGTGACAGCAGGATCCAATTCCAAAGCCACTCTACCATTCCACTGCCTATTTCCAAATAATAATTATAAAACGAAAATTCAGATAAAGACAGTGAATCAGAATTCTGATGTTAAAAAGAAAGTAAGACTTTGTTAAAATTAATCATGCACCTCTTTGCTATGGTCGGCCTAGTATCTTTATGCTCCCCATAATCCAAATTGAATGACAGCAGCTCCATGGGTTCATGATGACTCTGAGAACAAACATCAATCAGTTATCTGCCTGAAATGACTCTAAGGCGCAAGGGATGGCGCGAGAAGCGGGCCGCTCACCGTTTTGTAGACGTGCTCAGTAGGGCCGTCAAGTTCCTGTTGCATTCTTTCCTCAAGGAAGTAGATGCGAAGCTTTAGGTTGAAGTTCTCTTTCTTCAATTCAGTGATTTGCTAGAAAAACAAGCACAGAAGGGTTACCTAAAGCACACGAAAGGCAGAGGGTCTGATGCTACCTCATTAATCCCCACAGCTTCCAAAGCTACACAATGGATTCAAATGTCAAATCATAGGCGGGCGTGGTGGCGCATGCTTATAACCCCAGTACTTGGGAGGCTGAGACCAGAGGATCAGGGTTCGCGGCCAGCCTCAGCTACTTAGTGAGGCCCTCTGCAACTTAGTAAGACCCTGTTTCAAAATAAAGAATAAAAAATCTGGGGGTGTAGCTCAGAGATAGAATGCCCCTGGGTTCAATCCCTGGTACTGCCAAAAAGAAAAAATGTCAAATACTAGAGAGAACTTACTCTGGCTACCATTATACCAACCTAGGAGAATTAAGTGGTTCCCACTAGCCACAGTTAGGACAATCTGAGCATAAAATGAATAATGACAAGAATGATGACTAATAGTAAAGAAAGAAGCCACGACTCCACACTGATAAGATAGGATGAGAAGGGAAGGGAAGAGGGAATGTCGTTTTTACAAAAGAAATCCAGTAAATAAATGTAAAAAGCTAAGCGTGGTGGCACACGCTTGTAATCCCAGTACTTGGGAGGCGGAGACCGGAGGATCCGGGTTCGCAGCCAGCCTCAGCTACTTAGTGAGGCCCTCTGCAACTTCGTGAGACCCAGTTTCAAAATAAAGGATAAAAAATAGGGCCGGGGGTGTAGCTCGGAGGTAGAACGCCCCTGGGTTCAATCCCCAGTACCGCAAAAAAAAATAAATAAATAAATAAATAAATGTAAAAGAATAATAGGAACAGAAAATCACCACTATACAACTTTTACAGTAATAGTTGATTCAGGTAAGAATGATCAACACTAAAAGCATTAGGTGAACAATCACTGGAGAACAGGATACAGTCTCAAAATATCATCCCACAGACAGCTTATTAAGTACAAAAGAAAAGGTCCCTTTACAATTTAGAAATCTTGTAAATACCGGCTTAATCAAGAAAATATATCTATTATCACCACTGATGGACAAACTGATATCATGTACCTCCTAAAAGAAATCACGGAGAGCAATTAATTCCATCTAAAGTATTCCTGTCTACAACTGTTTACCTGAATCTAATCAAGAGGAGTCGATCACACAAATTTAAGTTAAAGGACATTCTGTAAAACAATAGACCTGAACTCTTCAAAAACCCTAATGACAATCTTAGGTGAAAACGGCCGGGGAACTTTACTAAATAAATGGAGGTTAATGAAGCATGATACGAAGTGCAGTAGGATCTCAATTTATGAAAAAAAACAGCTATTTAACTGGAATTTTTTTCGCTTTTTTTTTTTGATACTAGGGATGGACGCCTAGGACGTTTTTACCACTGAGCTACATAACTGGGGAAATGTACGAAACAATTTTATATCAGATTACTGTATTATGATTTTGTAGACAGATACCCTAAGAGAAAGGCACATGCCGAAGTACTTATGGGTGCTGTGTGGTGATGTCCCACTCCATCGAGTGGGGAGGAGGGAAAAAGGGATGAAGCATATGTAGAAAAATACTAACTGGTGACTCTAGACAAACAATCTAGACAGTTGTACTATTTTACAACTTTTCTACAAGTTTGAAATTTGTCAAAATAAAAGATAGAGGGGATATATTAAGAGAACCGATATTTACTGAGGACCTACTGTGTAAACACTGTGAAAGTCCCACCCCTGCTCTCTGATGATCAAAGATCAGACCACCACCGAAGAGCCTGCTGTCTGACTCCAGGGACGAGGATCTCTCAACTAAACCTCGGTGCCCAAAGAAATATTTGATTTTCTAGTTTAATTGATCCAGCAAGCTTTTCTAAGCTGGCTAACGAGAAGCCTAACCTAACTCTACAAACAGACATTAGTCTACATGCTAAACCAACTTCCTCTGATATTTATATCAGCATGCTTAAATAGCGAAATGTTTTAAAGTCCTACCACCATCCCCCACGGTCTCCCTCTCTGCTTCATTCTCTTTGAGTCTCTGCCTGATGAAAAAGAGTCCCCTCCTTAACACTGCAAAAAAAAAAAGAAGATGACAGATGCATAGGCTAGGAAGGGGCTCGAAATTAGCCTGGGATGATGGTATCTTTGGGGAGGAAAAGTGGGTGATGTTTGGGAGGAGCCATGAAGGAGACTTCTGGGGTGCTGTAATGTTCCATTTCTTGTCATTGAGATGATTACAGGGGTATGTTATTTTTTTCTTTTTGGATAATTCATTGTATTGATTCACATATGGGTGTATTCCCATATGTATGTCATAATTCACTTTAAAAGTTTTGAAGTCAAATAGTCCATGGTCAATTTAAATTATTAAAAGTCAGGCATGGTGGCACACACTTGTAATCCCAGTATTTGGGAGGCTGAGACAGGAGGATCCTGGTTCACAGCCAGCCTCAGCTACTTAGTGAGGCCCTCTGCAATTTAGTGAGACCCAGTTTCAAAATAAAGAATAAAAAATAGGGCTGGGGGTATAGCTCAGAGGTAAAATGCCCCTGGGTTCAATCCCCAATACCGCAAAAAAAAAATTATTAAAAGTTAACTAATAGTCGGGCGTGTTGGTGCACACCTGTAATCCCAGTACTTGGGAGGCTGAGACTGGAGAATCTGGGTTCCCAGCCAGCCTCAGCTATTTAGTGAGGCCCTTCGCAACTTCATGAGACCCGGTTTCAAAATAAAGTATAAAAAATAGGGCCGGGGGTGTAGCTCGGAGGTAGAACACCCCTGGGTTCAATTCCTGGAACCGCAAAAAAAAAAAAACTAATCTCTGGTAAACTATATTATATATATCTGCTCTGTGGAATATTATAAAGCCATAAAAAAGAATGGAAGACCACTTTGTGTACTCATAAAATATTATCACCAAGATGCATTGTGAAATAAAAACATTATTGTATAGAACATTATATATGGCAGGTTACCATTTAAATAAAAGGCAGGGGGAGAGAGTGCAATTGGGGAAAGGACAGATGTTGAACAAAGTGTACAAAGTTTCAGTTAGACGGAACAGACTTAAGTGATCTATTGCACAGAATGGTAACTATAATTAGGAATGCACTACATATTTCAAAACAGGGGAGGGACTATGACTGCATGCTTATTGGCATGATATAATGATAGGCATCTGGAAGTAGCCTGTACACTCTTTTTACCTTTGGAATTTTGTGCCATATAAATTCCTTTATTAAAGAGAAAACAAATTTGAAATGCTAATAAGTAACTGCTTCCTTTTTTAAGATTATTCAAGTTGTGAAAAGAGTGGTGATGGTGTTTACTAAGTCTAGTGTGTCTACCCACACTATAAGTCATGTGTCGGAGACAGGCATGGTGGTGCACGCTTGTAATCCCAGTACTTAGGAGGCAGTACAAGAGGATCACAGGTTCGCAGCCAGCCTCAGCTACTTAGGCTCTCCACAACTTAGTGAGACCCTGTTACAATAAAGAATAAAAAATAAGCTGGGTGTGGTGACGCACAATTGTAATTCCAGTACTTGGTAGGCTGAGACAGGAGGATGGTAGGTTTGCTGCCAGCCTCAGCTACTTAGCGAGGCCCTCCACAACTTAGTGAGACCCAGTTTCAGAAATAAAGAATAAAAATAGGGCTGGGCGTGTAGCTCGGAGGTAGAATGCCCCTGGGTTCAATCTCTAGTACCACACACAAAAAAAATGGATGGGAGTGTAGCTTGGAGGTAGAAGGCTCCTGGGTCAATACCCAGTGCCAAAAAAAAAAAAAAGTCGTGCGTCTGTTGTTGCCTTCCCACTCAAGCTTAGTTCTCAATCATAAAGCAGAAAGACCGGGGGCTTTGGAGACATTCAATCCAATCTTTATTCGTTCACACTGCAACCCTAGACATACTACTTCTCTGAACGTCAGTTTCTTCATCTCTACCATAGTGATAATACAATCAATCTCATTTGTTTTTGTGAGACAAAAAATGAATGCATTCAACTATAACAAAATGGAAAACCTTTAAATTTAAGTAACTAACATATTTACAACAGTAAACCATATTCCAAGACATAAGTATGAACAGTCTTGAAATGAGCAAAAAGATACAGTCTCAGCAGAGAAACAGAAGGCATAAAAGAGAGCCAAATAGACATTTTTAAACTGAAAAATACAATAACCAAATAAGTTGAGTGAATGGGCTAAAAAGAGAAAATGGAGATGAACTTAAAGAGAGATCGATAAAAATTATCCAATATGGCCAGGCATGGTGGCACACTCTTGTAATCCCAGTACTTGGGAGGCTGAGACAGGAGGATCCGGGTTCACAGCCAGCCTCAGCTACTTAGTGAGGACCTCCACAACTTAGTGAGACCCAGTTTCAAAATAAAGAATAAAAAATATGGCTGGGGGTAGAGCTCGGAGGTAGAATGCCCCTGGGTTCAATCTCTAGTACCGCAAAAAAAAGGTTTTTTTGAAGAAATAATAATTTAAAACTCTCTAATTTTGGAAAAAGGCATAGGACGTATAGACTCAGGAAGCTTACCTAACACCAGGTGAGATAAGCTCAGGACAACGCACATCCAGAGACTGATGAACACTCAAGACAAAAACAACTCCGAGGAAAATGATACGTTACACACAGGGGAATGAATGATGATTTGAATGACAGCAGATTTCTAAATGGAAACTATAGAGGCCAGGGGCAGTGGCAAGACATGAGAGTGCTGAAAGCAACTTTACGAGAAGCAGAATTCTATATCCACTAAAAAGTCCTTGAGGAATGAAGGTAAAATGAAGACATTCAAATGAAGAACAAGTAAATAGATACCTTGGTAATAGACCTGATCTAAAAGAAATGATAAAGGAAGTTCTTCAGACCGAAGGGAAATGATAGTAGAAGGAATGTGAAACTCTGGAAACGAAAGGAAGAAAAAACAAATGGTAAATATCTGGGTAGCTACATAGAAAAGCAACCCAAACGAAAAACCCACAAATTCTTTAAAACATGTATGATAGTTGGAAGTAAAGTTGTAACATAGGCTGGTGGAACTTTCCAGGTGTGTTGCTATAATACCTATTGGGAATGGGCAGTAGTAACATGCTCACATTTTACTTATAGTGAAATGAAAAGTTGTATATGTGCAGTAACCTCAAAAGCACCCGCTCACTTTTTTAATGTTTTTTAAATGAACTATATGGAGAGAGATGTTCAAAAACTAATCAGACAAATTTAAATGGAGTGCCAAAATAATTCAAATAATATTAAACTGGCTTGAAAAGGGAAACAAAAAACAAATAAGCAAATGGCAGGACTAAATCAAAACAGATTGATAAACATTAAATATAAATGGGATAAACATACCAATTAAAATACAGAGATTATGAGAACCAGTTAAGTAAAACAATTCTACGGCATATACAAGAAACTCACTTTAAATATGATACAGGTTGGTTAAAAGTAAAAGAATAGAAAAAGATGTGCCATGTAAACACTAAATAAAAGAAAGCTAAAATGGTTAATAATTTCAGAAACTGTGGTTTTCAGAGCAAAGCAAATTATTCAGGGATAAAGAGAGACATTACATAATGATGAAAAATATAACAATCCTAGCATACCAACATGACATTATAATTTTAAATTCATGAAGTAAAAAACTAATAAAATTGAAGCAAGAAATGCGCAAAACTACAATTATAGTTGGATATGTCAATACTTTTCTCTCATTAATCCACAGAAAAAGTAAACCAAAAATCCAAAAGTATAGAGAAGAAATGAATAATGCCATCCGCCAACAGGATCAAATTTACATTTATAAAATACTACCCAATAACTCAAGTAAGCATGGAACACTTACCAAATATCTTGGGTCACAAAACCTTAACAAATTTAGAAGAACTGAAACCAAACTATGTTCTCTGACCATATGAAACTAAAATAAAAACCAGTAACAGAAAGAAAAATGAAAAATCCCCAAATATTTAGACATTAAACAACATATTTCTAAATAATTCATGAATCAAAGAGGAAGCCTCAGGGAAATTAGAAAACATTTTGAATTAAACAAAAATGAAAATACAATATATCAGAATTTGTTGGATACAGTTAAGTCAATGCCTAGGGGAAAACATACTATTAAATGTTTTAGAAAATCAGAAAGGTCTCAAATCACCAATCTAGGCTTCTACCTCAAGATTCCAGAAAAAGAGTAAAATGAACCCAAAGCAAGCAAGGATATAATGAATATCAGAGCAGAAATCAGTGAAATGGAAAACAGAAAAATCAATTTAAAAAGCAGATTCTTTCAAATGATCAGTGAGACTCATGTATCTCTGGCAGGACTGTCAAAGAAAAAAGAAGACACAAATTACTAGGCTAGGGGTGTAGCTCTGTACCCGAGCACTTGCCTCACATGCAGGAGGCCCTGGGTTCAAAAAAAAATTAATAAGGAAGAAAGAGAACCTACCAATACAGATTCCATGACAATTAATAAATAATAAGAAAATAATGCATACAACTCTCTACACATAAATTAGATAACTTAAATAAAATAACCCATGCTATGGTGAAAAACTGAAGCCGTTTTAACTTCACTTAATAGAACAGCAAACAGACTAAGGTTTGTTTCACAAGGGTTCAGCAAAAACATATTCATGCTTCTGGTGGAAGACCAAAGTATTATGTTGCAATGATTATCAAGTATTATTAAAATTTTAAATATTAAAAAATTTTTAAAAAATAAAATAAAATAACCCAATTCCTTGAAAGTCACAAATTACCAAAACTCAACAAAGAAAAAGGATAACCTGAATAGTCATGTACTTTTTTTTTTAAGTGGTGCTGGGGATCGAACCTGTGGACTTGAGCATGCTAGGCAAGCACTCCACCACTGAGCTACTTTCTCCGCCTACCTAAACAGACATGTATCTATTTTTTTTAATTGAATTTGTAGTAAAAAGCCTTGCAAAATCCAGGTGTGGTGGCACATGCCTATAATCCCAGTACTTGGGAGGCTGAGACAGGAAAATCACAGTTTCGAGGAGAACCTCAGCAAGTAGTGAAACTCTCAGCAACCTAGCGAGACCCTGTTTCAAAACAAAAATTTAAAAGTGCTAGACTTGGAGGTAGAATGCCCTGGGTTCAATCCCTAGGAGCACCAAAAAAAAAAAAAAGCCTTACAAAAAAGGAAATTCTAGATGCAGATTATTCAGTGGCAATTTCTACTAAACTTTTCTTTTTTATCCTTTATTTTGAAACCGGGTCTCACAAAGTTGCACAGGGCCTCACTAAGTAGCTGAGGCTGGCCGCGAACCTGGATCCTCTGGTCTCCACCTCCCAAGTACTGGGATTACAAGTGTGCACCACCACGCCCGGCTTTCTACTAAACTTTAAAGGAAAAATAAAACCAATTCTATCCAACCTCCTCCAGGAAACAAAAGATGAGGAATCTTTCCCACTTCATTTTATGAGGGCAATATTACTCTGACACCAAAACTAGACAGAAACATTACAGGAAAACTACAGACTAAATCATTCATAAATCTAAACATAAACATCCTCAACTAAATTTTAGCAAATTGAATAAACATATTAATACATCATGGATGAGATTTATCGCAGCAATAAAAAGCTAATTTATTATTTGAAAGTCAACTCATGTAATCCACCACATTAACAACCACGAATCAACTAAAAAAGAAATCCAGAAGACAATTCCATTCACAACAGCCTCAAAAAATAAAATATAATATTTAGGAATAAATCTAACCAAGAAGATAAAAGACCTCTACTATGAAAATTATAGAAAAATGAAGAAATTAAAGAAGACCTCAGAAAATAGAAAGACATCCCATGTTCTTGGATAGGCAGAATAAATATTGTCAAAATGGCCATAGTACCAAAAACAATTTACAGTAATTTCAATGTAATTCTTATTAAAATACCAATGTCATTCTTCAAAGAGCTAGAAAAAAAGTCTTAAAATTCATTTAGAGGAACAAAAGACCCAGAATAGCCAAAGCAATCCTGAGCAATAAGAATCACGCAGGAGGCATCACAAAACCTGGTTTCAAATTATACCATAGAAATTACAAAAACGGCATGGTATGGCACAGAAGCAGACACATAGACCAATGGAATAGAATAGAGGATACTGAGACAAATCCTCACGCTTAGAGCCAGTTGATTTTTTACAAAGGTGGCAAAAGCATACACTGGATAAAGAGCCTTTTCAACAAAGGGTGCTGGGAAAACTGGAAGTTAGACCCCTATCTTTTATCCTGCACAAAAGTTAAATCACGATCAATCAAAACCCTAGAAATTAGACCAGAAACTTTGCAATTACTAAAAGAAAACATAAGACCAACTCTCTAACATGTAGGCACTGGTAAAGACTTCCTCAATAAGACCCCTAAAGCTCAGGATATAAAACTGAAAGTCAATAAATGGGATGCCATCAAATTAAAAAGCATATGTGCAGCAAAGGATATAATCAAGAGTCTGAAGAGAGAGCCTACAGAATGGAGAAAATCTCTGCCAGCTACTCCTCTGATAGAGGACTAATACCTAAAATATATAAAGAACTCAAAATCTTAGCCAGGTATGGTAGCGCACACCTATAATCCTAGCACTTAGGAGGCTGAGACAGGAGGATCATAGGTTCAAGGCCAGCCTCAGCAACTTAGCAAGGTCCTCAACAACTTAGGGAGACCCTGTTTCAAAATAAAAAAATAAAACAGGGCTACGAGTGTAGCTCAGAGGTAGAATGCCCCTGGGTTCAATCCCTAGTACTTTTTTTTTTTTTT